>JAOXNV010024878.1:0-93031 GCA_028565915.1 Momotus momota
CGTACGGTATCAGGTGACATGTTCTCTCTGAGTGCGTCAGATGTTTCTAAAATGCGGCGCCTCGAAGCCGACTTGTGCCACCCCTAGAATCCGCGTAAATGTAGGCATGCAGCGGTGTGCATAAAACAGTTCCGCGCCGCCAACGATACTGCCGCAATGTCGTCACCATCATGTCACAGCGCGGGAGTGTGCTGCCGAAGGACCTACAGGACTAGACTCTCCACAGGGTGACCACAGTCGTGATTCAGAATATGTCCAACACGTCGGCCCCGCTTGACCGTAACCCAGCAGTGAAGAGTGATTTTAGTGGGACAAAGCGAGTGACGGCGCTTCGGACTGGAGTTTGCAAGCCTATCCTCCTATCTGGAAATTAAGAACACTTTTTCCGTGCATGCGGCGGTGAGCGAAGAGGTGTCTAGAATTAATTTCTTCAGTTGCCACATTTGCTGATCTCATACGTTACAGAGGGCTCACCAACGCCCTCCTCAGCGCAGCTCAACAATGTTTTAAGTTATGGCCCGATCGACGGCCAGCGTTCTGACCTGCGTAGCCTTTTTGTGCCCCTTCCCTCAAATGACTTCCGGCCTACTGGGAGAGGAGCTGCACACACCTCGCGCTGACCTTCCCCAGTGTGAATTGAACTTCGTCGTATCACCTGCGGACTTTAGCCTGAGTATGCGAACATCAGCTAGTGAATGTAGCATGGCGAAGGAATACTTTTGTTTGCTCAAGGTCAGTCAGCGCCGCTACCGTCAGCCGGGTTTGCTTGCTGAAGCGATGGAAGGTACTCTCTGGTCTTCTCTGGAGGCTACTGCAGCAGAGTCCCTATTTCAGGTGCGGCGTCGGCTCAGGGAGGGTCTAACCATTTAAGCCGCCTGCGCCCGTGTACTAAGGTTGACGCGGCGACGCAGTTGCCGACAACAACACGCGTTCGGGTCAAACGTTGTTCTTCGGTCGTGCTGCGTGGGGAGGGAATGCCGTGGGGGCTACGGTATGCGCATTGAACAGCGATTATTTCAGGTGGATATACTCATTCGGAGCGCACCAGAGCGATTTGGGGGAGACGGCTATCAGGATCGGGTGCAATTCTGTCGGTGAAGTATAAGAACTTCATAAGCGTACCCACAGGCATATACACGTTGAGGCGGATGGGTCTGAGTCGTGGTGTTTTACTCCAGGGAGGGCCCCGACGGGACGAGGGAGGAACTCAAGGATACTAACCGACGTGTCAAGTTGAATTTGTTGCAGCCCTGAAGCAGGGTTGTTGCGTCCGGCCCTCATTGAGCAGCGTTGTGAGCGTCAAGGATTGCACACTTCCACCATTGTGCCTCTGGAGCGTTTCGTGGGGCAAGGGCTTCTGGGGCTCTGCGACATCAGCTCTTGAGCACCACCTGTGAAAATGCGCGCCGTCGTTTTACGCAAAGCTATGTGACACAAGAGTTCCACTACTCTGTCGTATCAAGTGCCTGCTGTCAAATTCCGTACTATTCAGAGGGCCGTCACGCTGAACAGAGACCGTGTTGGCGTAGTGGGCGCCTTCGTCCTTGTTACTGTGCCAATGAAGGGTGGCAGACGGGGAAGACATTCCTCAAAATAATGCGTTGACTGATGATGTCGAGGAAGGGCGTCAAAGACTCAGGCGCTGTGGCCCTCCACTGTGCATGATTCCAGGCGGGGCTTGGCATCACGAACGTAATCGCCAACTCAATTCTGCGAAGCGAGATTCCTCTGAGCAATCCTGTGTGCCGCTGATAACGAGAGGGGAAGGCACGTGCAAAGCCTCATCGGGGTGACTACTTGACGGTATAATGTACAGGCGCGTACAGAGAGGCAAGCAGTGACACCACAGATACAGAGGAACAATGTCGCCGTCGTCTTCTTGTCCCACGTCGGGAGTGTTAGGCTGTCCATCTGTTCAGACGATTCAGAAAGGGTGCTGTTGACGGGGCTGAATTGTCAGCGCACGGTGGGTTCGGCCGCAAAAAACTGGTTGCCCGTGACAGATGCATCCGACGCGAAATGCAGAATGCAAAGGCAGAATGTACTTTCTTTTGTTCGGATAGTGGCCACGAAATCTGCTGGTAACGTAGACGGAGGGTAGGCCGAATGATCTGCGTGGTGACGTGGACTGCTGATACAACAGCCGAAGGGAGTACGTGGAGTTCGGCTAGAGTCCTGATTGGTGCCGAGGACAGTCACAGTGCATGAAGCAAGGAACCGACGAGCGAGACGAGTTGGTCCAGTTGATCACGTTGGCTGCGGTAGAGAGTACGAGGTCGTCAATAAAGAGGACGATCGGAAGAGGGCGAGCGAGTGTGCGCCATACTCGCTGCATATTGACTGGAAACACGCTCGCCTCTCCTGGATCAACAGCAGGGTGAGGGCTAGCAGCCCTGGTAGAGGAAGTGGAGACCTTACAGCACAGTTGCAGGATGGGCCGGAGGAGCGCAGTCATGTGCACGAATGAAGGGGCGGAGACGGGACTACTTTTTTTGTCCGCCTGAAGAACAGTGAGGGATACGTTAAAGTAAGTGTCTACGAACAAGGCAGACTTCTCGCTTCCGGCGAGCAGTGTGTGGCAGCAAGGACAAGGCGGACTCCTCCCGCCCGGCGCATACTGCATGGCTGTCGACAAAAACTAAAGCGCGGGGGGTGCGCTAGCTGACTGTGGAGGCCGTATTGGTCACAACGCGTAGTGGTCACAGGCCTAACGACATTTGGAACGCGGCTACAACAATTCAGTATGTTTGTAGATTATCGGGGGCAGCACAGGTACGACGAGGTTCGCATACAAACCTGCAATTACGATACTGCATAGCATGTACAACACACAGGTGCGACATTTCACAATCGACGGGCTGGCATGTCACGCAAAAAAGATCGTGTGGCTCCTCGATTGTCAGGGCGAGTTTCTCGGTATGGGTTGTCACAAGAGCAACGGAGCAGTTGGACCACATCATTTGATGGCTAATGAGTGACCTTACGTCCTCTATATCACACGACATCTTGTAGGTCATTAAGAATCCCACTCCTCACAGAAGGGTAGGGCTGAGTGAGTGGAAAAAAAATCAAACGGTTCAGGCTGGGAAGTGGCAGCTGTCGTTGGGGTAGCTGTTCTTGAGGGCTAGTTCAGTATGAGAGAACACCGCGCACTTCTTCGGCGAGCTAATGAGGGTAGAACCGTGAGACACGCTTTTGAAAAATACGTTGGAAGCCGGCACGTCGATAGGGTTTAAAGGAGCGTAGATTACTGCGAGACGGTAGAAGAATTTGTAGAGGTCAGGAGATACGAGCGATTCAGCTTGGCTGTGGTTGATGCAGGGTACTTGCTAAGAGAATGACATTTCCCTACCTGAACAGACGTTGTTTGCATTGGACCGATAAATCAACAGGCTAGGGAAGTGCGTCTCTGTCGATCCAAGCACATTTCAGCAGAATTCACTCTAGAGGGTAAACAGTCTACATAATTACACCTGAACACTTGCCTGGGTGGATCACTGTCTAGATCAGTGTAGCAGCGCAAGACTCGGTAAGTGCCTTAAGAGAGACACAACCACCGAATCTCTGCCGGACTGCTGCGGTGCCGACCACGGAGGGTTTGCGGCTCTTCCTTACGGCAAACGATATCGTCCGTGAACGCGTTACGCGGGAAATTAGTGGTGGTATGAATTGCAGGGCGGAACGTTGGGACCCCGTGGCGAGTTCTGAAGGACGACGTCGTTGCAGAGACGGAAGTGACCACGTGTCTCGAGTGCCCTCCAGAGCCAGCGGCCGACATTCGTAAACGGTGCTGGAACAGGGAAGCAACATAATTAGTCTGTTTGCAGCGGGAGGGGCGGCCTGACAATGACACGTCGTATCTCCAGTGGTACACCGATTACGTTAAGGGTGGAGAAGGGGCATCCGCCCTCCCCGCGGTCCCTCAGGGCTCGCTTACCCCTTCAAAGAAAAAACACGATTTGTAGTTCAGGTGGCTATGTCAGGGTGGAGGTTGAGTGATGAACATTGTACGGCATATGTCCCAAATCACTTCTAGAATCGTCTGCTGCAGGTGGGGTTTCTAGTGACAAGGGGTGCAGTTAGATATCATAGAAATGCTGTATTCACTCGTCCCCTCTGCTCCACAGGATACACGGCGACAGCTCTGGCGAGACGCTGATTCAACTGTAGGATCGTAGGTGCTCTGTAATTCCGCTGAAAATTCATTCAGGACAGAGTATTCATGATGATTTTTAGAGAGGACGTAGTGTAAGAATGTGATTTCGGATATGGAAGCAGCCCCAACAGCTATCTAGCGAAGAGGTAGCTCACGATCGTTGGACTACCACTGTGTTCCGCCACTTCAGAAAAAAGGGTCGTGGGCCTGAATCGCGGAGTCGTTTGGTGACGGAGCAGATACACAAGCTCCGTCACCAAACGACTGTCAATTCGGACTGTGCTCCAGGATAGTTGTAGGCTGAGGGGGTACTGCTTTCCGCCTTGTGAAACGGTAGGAGGGTTGAGATCAGCGGGGAAATACAGAGACGGAAGATCCGGCTGTGCTGTCTGCAAGCTCGACTAGATACTATGGAACACGTGGTTTTGCGTCGAAGGCGCGACGTTGAAGGAGACGACGCGACGAAGCGTCAAGGGTGCACCAGCGGAGGAGTGTGCAATCGATACGACCTGCTCATCTTAAGTGAGTGATTCCCGGGGTCGGGTAGAACGTCATCAGCAGAATTTCCGCTTAGACACGCGCTTGATGAGCGCGTACACGGTACGATTCGTAATTGGCAGCAGTGACAGCCCTACCACCATTTGGAAGGCGTTTGTAGCTGACCGCTAGGTCCACACGTTACCGCACACCGCAGCGGTACGAGGATATGTACACGCAGGTCGGTAATCGCGGTGCTGTACAGTGTGCAACACCTGCAGGTGGTGCGTTCGTTCGTGGTCGCATCTGCATGGACGAGCTCTGGGGCCGCAGAAGCAGCAAAGTTGCGGTCTTGCGTTGACGCACATAGTCTCGAGAGGTACGTGTACGTCAAGAGCTATTATCTCATTCGTGACTGAAGATTTCTGTGGGGCGCGACATCTGTGTACGTCACTGAAGAGCTGATTGCCCCTACAAGGTACCGCGGAATGTGGGGGTGAATTCCGACGGTAACGGTTAGGATGAATGAGCTGTCGTTGAGATCACTGCCTGTAGCAACTAATTTGTCAACGAAGGACGCCATCGATGCCTTCAGCTGACGAGCGAGCAGTGTAGAAACGGTTCCGCCGGGAGTCCGCCTGGAGAGCATGGCCAGAGGCTAGCAAGGTGGAAGGATGGGAGTGCGACAGACGTAGAGGGGATGTCGTCCTAGCGCAGGCGATGCATGAGGCGCGTTCCTCAAGAGTTCTGCATGATCCGACTTGGCTGAGGTCTGTTGATGAAGGCACTACTTGTGCAGGTGGTGCTTCTCCTTTCTAAGAGACGCCTGTGCGCCAAGCATGTGCCTATCTCTAGGCAACGAGGCCGTGTGCAGTAAGCGATCCAACTAACCGTTCGTGGTACTCGTTTTAAAAAGATAATTCTTTACCATGGGAATGTCGGCTGGTTCCTCGTGAGAATTACGTGATGCGGCATCGCATGCGTTGGGTTATGGTGAGCCCTGCATAGGAGGCACGATCACCAAAAAATCTCCTGCTGTCTTCGACCTTGGTCACCGGGGACTTCCTCTTAGTCGCACTGCCGTTCTGCTACACGCAAGCAGCAGTGAGTCTGAGGAGGTTGCACGCGGCACCTCATACGGTCTTCACCAATAACGTGACCGAATCGTACCTTGGTGTGGGAACAAATTGCAAGGACGCAGTGGGATGGCGCTGGGAAGCAATGCGTTACCGTTGACAGATGCGTGCCATGCTGGTACAGGACGGCAAAATCAACCTTGTCAAAAAATCTAGGTACTGTGATGTGAGCCACAGTAGTACTGGTGCCCTCAGCTGAAGATTTTTTGGAATGAGGCGATATGTAGACGGCATGTCTTGCCTTCACTGAGGTACTATGGGGGCAGAGACCAGTCCGCCCTTCAGCGTACACTCCTCGAAGGCTGCATCGCCTTGTCTGCTAGAAGCTTGTTTCTGGATCGACAAATTCTGTCAAGGCAGACGTTTCACAAGTGTTGTGTGACATACCACGGTCCAGTGGAAAGAGTGCGGTGGCGTGTCATAGGAAAAGATGACCTGGCGTCAGATTGTAAGATCAGCTGACGGACAATAGGGCTGTAGATGGCAACACAGAAACTCTGAGGTTATCAGGTTGTAGAACCGCGTTGCAATGGATGCGAACATGAGGTTCGTTGCCTGTACTTGCCGGCACAGATCTGAGCGCGAAACGGGAGACAGTGCTTACTAGTCGCAGTTCACAGGTGATATGCTGTCCCTCTGCTACGGCTATTCAGGCAAATGCGGTGGCGGCAGGGTGGAATGTTGTAGCGACGTCGTTCAGACCCTCCGTGCACTTGGCAGCATGAACTGCATTAGTGTTAACAGTTGCGTGCAATGCGGCGTGAAGGGATGCAAAATCGATCGTTCTCTCTCTTGTCAGGATACTACCCTCGAGAGATGGTGAAAAAGTAGACTTGGGGCAGGGAAAATGACGCGCGTCGATGGTGTAGACTGCCTGCACCACCTCAATAATGTGAAGAGACTGTGGAGTTTCGCCGGATTCTTTGTTGGCAAGGAGGAGTGTCAGGGATATGTCAAGCAAGGAGTCTACGAACGAGACGAACTGTTTGTTTCGATAAAATAACTACCGGGAGGGGGTATCCGGGTCACACGTGCTCCACCCGACCCGGGCGACGAGCGAAACGTAATCAGGAGCAAACGTGTATGTACTACCATTCGAAAGGCACCGGTCACAGATCCACGTGTTTGTAGAGTATCACCAGCACAGCACTGCAATTACAACGGTTCGTAGTAGGTTCCCACGTTCTTTCAACTAAGCGTCGTCCGGTCGGTGGCGCTCACGCCACAACCGAGCTGTTGGAGGGGAGGAGTCAGCAGTCGCATAGCCGACCTGGAGTTGAAATGTCATAATCGCAAGGAAGTACGTATACATCCTGGGGTGATACGCCTTTGGCCAGTGGGGCCTCCTATGGGACATGACATTTCTTGTGCGTCATTGAGAAGCTGATCGCCAACTAAGGGTAAGACAGGAGGAATGAGAGATTCACGGGTATCCGCTGGCGGGAAACAACTGTCGATGCGATAACTGCCAGTCGCAGCAATTTTTCCATGACGGTATACCGGAAATATCCTCAGTTGAAGCGGGAACGCATGTGGATTCGGTTCGTGACACAACCCGCCTGGTGACGAAGATGGGACGCCCGAACGGAGAGTGAGACAAAGTACAAGCGGTGCGTGCAGTAATGAGCCGGCTTGTGCGTGCAGAGTACAGAACTACGCATCGTCCGCCCTACACTCCTCGAAGGATGCACCCTCCTGTCTGCTATGAGCATTCCGGTTCAGCCGCCTGTGCCAAGGCAGACGCTGCCGAAACGTTTTCTGACGAATGGCAAATCGACTGAAAGCTATTCAGTGTCGAGCAGTGGAGTTCAGGGTGCTCAATGCAGGGAGCAGCATACTCTGTGAGGCACACGAGATACCCTCTCTCCTCGGTATAGGCGAAGAAACATAGATGCTGAGACCACAGTGCTGTTGAACCACGTAGCGATGAGCGTGTTGTTTTCCAAACGTAAATTCGCTTCAAATTTAGTGCTTGCCCCTGACCTGCATACAGCACGCCTGCGGTCAAAGCTGCTTGTTGTGGCTCACAGGTGCTAGGCTGTCACTCTGTTACAGCAATACAGGAAGAGTAGTCTTTGACTGCATGAGAATTTGGGCCACAACCTACGTGGAATCTCATGATGTTTGCGGCAGATTTTGACGTATTGCTTACAAGTGCTTGCGACGCACGATACAAGCTGTTAAGAAGTGTTGTTCTGTTTTATTCAGGTTACCGGCCTCTGAGCGTGACGACAAGGCGGATACCGCATAGCTCGATTGGTGCGCATCTGTGGTGGAGATTGGGGATAAAGCATTTCAGTGATGTGGAGATACGCTACCTATTTGATCCATACTTTTTCGTATGGCGGAGGGTTGCCAGCGACGTATCAAGCGAAAAGTCTGCGAGCCAGGTGAATGGCGTGTCTCGAGCGATCGACTATAGCGAGCGACTCGGAGGTCGCCACTGGGGAAAAGGGCATGAGGTGCGCAAGCTGAACGTGTGAATTCTTTGAAGCGGACTCAGTAGCACCCGCAACTGTACAACCATTCGGAAGGGGGCTAAACAGTCCAGTCCATTTCTAGATAGTCAGATACGAAACACACTTCAGAGCGGAAACAAACAATTCTGCAATTACGGTGCTCCGCAGTACGGACAACTGGCAGGTGCGACATTCTTCCGTCGGAGCTATGTACGGTCCCTCGCGCGTATGCGGGAGCGAACGCTGCAACTGTTGGAGCACCATTTGTAGATGTCCTGGAACTGTGTCTTTACAGTCGTAATATCTTGTTTGACGCCGGAGTGTACTCTGCTGCACTAGACTTCTTTTTTGTCATTGCGGGACTGGTTGATCTTAAAGTGTACTGACGAAGGAGTGGGGTATACCAGACAGTGAAAGACCAACGGGAGAACGGTCGCTGAAATCACTGCTATTACTGACTACTACAACACTGCAGGACACCGGTACTATCCACAAGTGATCTGCAAACGAATGCAGAAGTGAGTCTTTACAGAGTCCAAGTAGTGTCGAGGAGAGAACGTGACCGAGCCGAAGGGTACGCTCACGCGGTACGTAGCAAGCTGCCATTCCGCTTGCGTAGGATGAAGCGAAGGGCACATTGGTCCAGGCGAATGATGGGAAGAAGACATCCAGTGTTTTAGGATAAGCGGCGTGATATGGTTGAAAGAGGTACCTGTTCACAAGTCGCTTTGCGTGTGCTCCCTGGAAAAGACCTCTTCGTGTCGCAGTGGGTGCCTGAGGCTAACCTGTTCAAAGCAGTGCACACTAGTTACTCGAAGGAGGTATGGGCAGTGACAGTTTGCGAAAAGCTATTCGGCACAGAGGAAGCACGCAAAGAATCTAAGTGAAAGCTTCTCTATGGGGATCTATGACGCAGCGTCAGGTGGGGATTGCAAGGCGGACTCGAACTCTGATTGTTAAGGAGATAATTGCGACATCGCCCACACGGGATGTAACTCGGTTCCACTGCATTTTTTTTTGTCGAGGAATATAAGGCTCGTGAACGCGTTGCCAGGGCAGAGCGAATTCTTAGGCGAAAGAATTGTACGTTATGGTGGGTGACGAAGAGCGAGGTTTCTGCAGTATGGGTATGTAATACACCGGGGAAACGGTGTATTCTACGTTTAGCCAGCCGCATTCGCTCGCAGGTGCTAGTCGAGCTGGGGCGTCAGACGCTAGGCAAATCCAACGTTGGGACGGGCGATATGAAGGCGAGCTGTTTTGTGTACAGTGATACGCGCACCACGAGCGAGGTGAAGAAGTGTGCCTCCACGAGCATCTGTTTCTCTCCGAAATATTCGCTGCCCGTTGCTAAAAGAAACAGTTTTGATTCGATTACTTATGGCAGGGCAGATGTTGCATAAACGTTGTGTGACACGTGACGCTTAGCTGGACAACTGCAGGTATATGCAGAAAAGTTCAGTCTTTTCCTCGACTCAATATGTAGGTGTGTAGGTACACAATCGTATATACGCTATGCATCGATACGCATACCTATAGGTAAACACTCATATATATATATATATATATGTCTTTCTCCGTCCCTCCATGTAAAATGCTGATATTTAATATGTATGAAACTAGGGCTACCCCACTGCGTCGCTGTGTACACCAGTATACGGACAATAAACAGGAAAAGCTTCCACCATCAAGTCTGACGCAGACCGGAATCGGGGTTTGGTTGAAATTCGGGGTTATTTCTACCTGTTCGTGTATTTACACATGTAGGTATGCAGGTGTGGAGACACACAGGTGTAGGGTTAACTGAATATCTGTGACGCAGAGGAGAGACAGCTCGAAACATTGAGTCTGTACGCCAAGCAAACGAACGCACGTTTGAGGCGCGCACGATGGTGGAACAGAAATGCATATGTAAATATATGTGTATGCATATAAAATATATATGTATATACATAAAAGACATATATGTATATACAAATAAAATATATATGTATATACATATAAGATATATATGTACATAGACATAAAATATACATGTATATATATACATATAATCGACAACACGTACAGACATATGTTTGCATAAATGCGAGTGACTTTGAATGCGTATACTTGAATCTATTGATCCTTTGCTTGAACCTATTTACAGCTGCACACGTGCACGTGATACGTCAGCTGCCGAATCTGTAGTCGCATGTCAGTACACCAATATATTTCAGGAAGCAGTCGTGACCGTGTTGTATACCTACGCTGTATCCCCCTTCCAGTCCCGTTGGGTATGGGGCACCAGTGCCTGGTCGCGTCGAACAACCGTAGCACGAAAACAGTATTGTGCTGAGAAACTCACGCTAACAGTCGACGTCTAAATCTATACACCTGTGTATGATTCATATGCATATGTATATGCCATTGCACACGGACTTCGTCTCCGAGTCAATCTAAAGGTACACGCTTACGCAGACACACCCACGCCTGCGGGTAGCTATTCACACACTCATAGATCTTCACTCGCAACCAATGCGTACACATGCACACTTATGTACGAATGCCAACCTGCTCAGCTCTTACGAAAGGATGTACTTTTACATATGTTTGCACACTTGCGAATGCTGTTAAAATATTTTCGTCGGAGCACGCGTACGTTTCGAAAGGCCCTGGTTTCCAAATATGAATACGAAATTACATCGATAGGGAAGTCGCCGCATCCCCGGAGTTGCACAAATGTCTACGCAGAAGTCACGCTGCGGCACTTTAACACAGCTCAAGGTTCCTCACACTTTGGAGGGTTTGTTGTACTCTGCTGAGAGCGCCTGGACATCTCATAATGGTAGAATGATCTACAGCAAGCGAGAAACGTAGTGATTTCGCAACACTGAATCGCACCCAGAGAAAGGTGGTTCGATTTAAGGGGACTTGACGGGATCCCTGCATACCCTTCTTCGTAAGGCTGCATGATGTATCAAGACGTTCTTCTGCGAAAAAGGATCTTATATCACTGCGGTAAGAACGAGAGCTGCACGCACATGTGTGCTTGTTGACGTCCGGATATACATATATATGTATATGTATGGGGTTGAACGCTACCCCTTACCAAAGAGTCATAACACAAAACTCCCTCTACTTCGGATCCTGTGGTAAATCCCAATATGCTAGCAAGATATCCCTTATCTCGCTACCTTAGTGAAGCATGCAGTTGTTCGAAAAGACGTCCAGCAAACCCCGAGCTGTAAATCGCCTAGTACTCACTGAACAATGCGCTGGCCTAAGGTCAATTCCCTCCAGTACGGTAAACTGTTCATATTTATCAAACAGCTGAAGTAGAGGCACGCATACTGCTGATAACATCCACCCAACAAAGACCTTGTCCGTAAGGTGTAGTCGACAGTTTGTCTGATAACAAGGGCCCGACTCACCCGTTCCTTTTTCTTGCACTGCTGCATGCCTCCGGCAGTGTGTTAGAATGAGAAATAAGACACGTGTTTTCAGCGAGCGTCACCAAGTGCACCCGATCGCACTCTCGGCCGTTGTCACTCGTACTCCCCGTAAAGAACAGCCTTCAAGTATCCCAACCTGGGGGTCTCCTAGACCAGTTTTATTCTGACATAAAGGTCTGGTGTGCTCGTAACCTCATGAAAAACAGCAGCCCACCACGAGCACTACTGCACCTGAGGCAACCGCTTCCATGCCCACAGGGCCAGCCAGCTGCCGCCGGCTAAAAGTCTTCCAAAGCTCGATCGACGTTTCCCCACCAAACCCTGACAACTGAGGGAAATATGCACTGTTTTGACCACACTTGTTCTCTGAATACGGATTCGACGCTTTCATTGTGAAGTTCACTTTTCACTTCACTCCGTGATGTTCAACTTTTCTTTTCACCTCTTCAACCAGCAGACACGGACGTGTACCATGCCTTGTCAGTCTTGTCGGCACTTCTCACCTCTGCAAAATTTCGCACACAACCGAAATTGCCTTTTCTGCACTTCTTTGTTGATGTTTTTTTCTTTAGTTCTCAATGTATATCGGTCCCACATACGACAAGCCAAGGAGTCGGTCGCAGCGGCAAGAATTGCATTGCTCACATCCGTGTATACCGTCGCCTTGTCAAGACTCGCTAACCCTGCTGAAATCGTTGCTTCTTCTGTGCGTTGAAAGACTGCAGCTCATTAGGTGCATCCTTCTCAGACTTCATATCTCTTCCGCATACATATGTGTATATAGTCTCTTGTCCGCAGCTGGTGATCCAGTTGTCGACGCAAACTCTACAGCCTACAGGCTGGGACACACGTTGAGTGTGGTTTGTCCTGAGTGGATAGTGACATGTTGGTGACCCGTCTGATCGTAGGTCCCTGCAATATGTCTTCCAGTTGAGGCCAGGCAGACCTCCTTCGCATGCCCTCCACTTATTGTTTTCAATCAACATTCAACGCCAGTGGGCATGCCACCCCTGTCACTTCGGCCTTGACATATGTAAAACATATCCTGTCAGTCTGACATACTGACATCGCTTGTCAGAGCGTCGCCGACTTTGCGTATCGGCATGAAGGACCGCAATCCCATTTCCCTACTGAGAGCACCGATGTTATCAGCCCGCAAGCCCTTCATCCACAAGACTATTTACCGTTGACCAAATAGGTCATTGTACACAGGAACGTCATCCGTAGACGATTCGAAGCTCCTGTGCTCCTCGCAGTGCCTACCCTGCAACGCTGTGCGCTACACGAATACCACATTCGTAGTTTTACTCTCTCCACGCTCCCTAGCTGCAGGACTGCTCCACCTCCAAGAAAAATACACCAGTTGGCAGACGAGTTCAGATACGGCTTATCCTCATCGGGGACAGGAACGACCTTCACCAGCGCTCCAACCCTGCACCAAGGATGGTAAAAAGGAACTTTCTGCGCATAACCTTGTACTTATGCTAAAGCTTCTGCGAAACAACGTTCGTTCCTCTATCCACGTTTTTAGAACCCAGCGTCTTCCAGGTGAACACGGCGTACTACAAAGTCTACGTACATACCCTTCCTACCTGTCGACATCCCTGTTCGCCTATCGTCCTACAGCAGCAGTCAAGAGAATTTAGCGCAACGGCGGTTCCTCATTTCTGCACTGTGATTAATGGTCGTCATCACCCGAAACTACAGTACCAGAGTACAAACACAACACACGTCGAGCTCTACGCTCTAGACGTATATATACGTCTATACGGGGTATACCGTGACAACCAACAGCTTGCCTGACACACATCGAAACCGGCCACGTAAAGCACGCTCTAAGGCTGTGAATCACTCAAGCAAATCGGCTCCACAATTGTACACCCGCAAAAATGCATCTCTCAGTCTAGTGGCACAACTGGTCTGAAGTGGTGGGGCGTCTGACGTAGAGTCAGTACGCATGTTTTCAATATATGAACTCAGCGGTACTTTTCGATGCCGTCGTCCCCTCCTACTTAACATACCCAAAGCATTTCCCGCGCAGATATCCTTTTCAGGCAGACGCCCTCCTACGATCTTTGCTAATATCCCCCCGAACTCCCATGTATGGTGTGCACTGCCTGTTCTGACGCAGCAGCTGCAATCACGAAAGCTTTTTCTTGCAAACACGCCGAAGGCAGGAGGAACCGCAAGCACGTGGAAGACAAAACTCTACGCTCAGTTTCATGCGTGACCAACTGAAGACGAGAAACAGCACCTTCTCGTCGCCCCCTACCGCTTTAGAATTCATTGAATATATAATGTCTTTGGTCGACACACTGTATAGTACACACCCGCAAGCCACACAGGATATAGCAATTCCGCGTGACATCATAGATCCTCTTCTTAATCCGCAAGTTCCTCTCCCTTCGTCATTTGCCGCCACCGTTTCACGTTTGCCATTCAGAACATTACTGGATCACCATCTGTAACGTGAACGCTACTATTTTACATAATGCGGAACCGTACTGGGATTTTCTGCAGTCTTCACCAGACGCTGCGGCAAAAACTCCCGATGGTAAGAGGCGCACTTCCAATTTATCCGGACCACCTTCGTTCAAAATTGATCGTTTCTCACCCTAACGCTAGGAGAACCCTGTTCGAAAATCTGACGTCTAACATCGAGTGCCTTCGTCGTACCGACCTCAAGGGGACCAATCCCCTGCCCCGCCTAAACGGACAACCTCCACCGAGAAATCCATCCCGAATCACACAGCTACTTCTTCTTTTACCTGTATTATCACAACCCCTGTTTCTTCCAACCAATGGAAATCAGCGTCCTCCCTTCTCCACGGATGGACCTTTCGGCGCGCACGGCTGCAGAAGAGGACAGCGTCTACATTTCTCCGCTTCTCAACTGAGGACACTCCGGCGACTGCCACTCCCTGAGCTACTCGCTGCGAGCAGCGGCCACAAGGACTGGTCTTCAACCTCGTCCCGTATAGTCTAATTCAAAACACCCGTTCCACATCACCTTCTAAGGGCAGTAAGGTCCCCGGTGTTGTGCCAAATAGTTCGTTAAAGCAACAAAGGGAACACCACGTTGTTCAGTGTGTGTACCTTCATGAACAAGGTCCATCAAAAGAGCATGACAGCTGAGAGTTTTACCGGCTGTCCCGCAACAAAATCGCAGACTACTTTCCCCCGCCGGAACCTCTGCTGCTTGTGATAATGTGCAAACAGATTGCTCTTCCTCCGCAGCCGTCATAGTAAAAGGAGGATTCTGACTGCTATTGACTTCGCTCCCTACGGTCGTCGCCTTCAGCTCGCATGTCTATGCCCTTTTTTGCTTTGGCCACCTGAATTTTGCTTCCAGACACTACATATCAGAAATGAGAAGTTCTTCTTGCTCGTAGGCCCTTCGCATGATACACGTCGCTAGCGCTTCTAAATGCCGACAAAAGGAGAAATTTTCGAGACAACGCACCGTCTTCGTTTACCACCAGCCCTTCGATATCAAATCAATCCGCCAAGTCGGAGCACCAGATCTTCCCTCTCTGTACCTCGTTCACTAATTTCGACTCTGCGGTCATTCCCGAGGACCGAGTGATACGTGTTCTCAACTCGAAGCTGGCCTGCTGCACATCTGTAGAGGACAAGGCTCCGTTTATGACGAATGTTGTGAACTAAAATGTACAACTAAATTCACAGCCACGAGGGAAAAGTATACAGCACTTGTTTCTCAACTACGTATACTGCATCTCATCACACTTATAGAATCTAATTTTTTCTCTGCCCATTCACTATAGGCCACACAGTTTTTGTGCAACGTCCGCCCACACACAACCGTCTAAATACGAATTGTGCGTGTCCATACACACCGGGAGGAAGGAGCACGAGGGAATGCAGACACTACCGGAGAGCCACTGAAGATGAGACACTCCCCCGTCACTCCGCCTCCTTCCGCTAAAGGCCGAGCGAACATTGAATTCACTTCGTGACGAACCTGCCAGTGTCGGTGTCGGCCCCTAACTGCATACGCTAAGAGGATTCCACGTCACTCCATAGATCTTCTTCCCACTCCGCAGGGTCCTCGACGTTCATCAGTGACCACGACGTACCCTCGTTGCGCACACCTCTTCACAACGCTGGCAGTGGTCGCCTTCAACATGTTCGCTCACGCTGATGTATGCCATGAAGCAGAATGACACTGGGACAAAGACGAGGCCTCGGAGGCCAACGTTGCAGCTATCGCACCATGAACGTTCGTGTCCACGCAGTGCTCGCCTCTTCCTGCACCGAGGACGCTTTCTTTCCCCAGCACGTTAGCACCAACATCTGCGAAATCCACCTTCACCACAAGGAAGATGGTGTGCTGTTTCACATAGCTCCACTGCGTCCTCTCTAGACGTATGTGGTTAGCACTCTGGACCCCACTTTGCCGAACAAGTCCGTGCACGACGCTCACGCAAAACTACGGCCTTCGTGTGACCAGGTATTTCGAAGATGCTAACGCGCTCTTCCCCTCTACACCTTATTAAGTGTTGCCAAGTAACGCAATCATATGCAAATATCACACTTTGCATGGGCATCAACCCGTTCGGTCACTTGAGGATATTAAATTAAATGTTGTACTCAAATCAATTGATGGGCACCTTTTCTCTCAGGGCGTCCTCGAAATGCCAGTGACGTCAAATAGGGTGAGAAATTCACAGGAGCAATTTTTCACCACGGCCCGCTGACGGAGAACAAAAAGGGATCTTGTATAAAAAACACGATTTTAATGTTTGCCCTCGACGCTATGTCTGACTCGCGGGAGATTATTGTTGAGTGCTGGGCGTGTCCTCTTGACCAATCACTGAGAGTGTAGTGGGAGCCGCTCGGGCGTTGTGCCGGACCCCGGTACACTGAGGTAAGCTAGACGCCCTAGCGCCCTGCGCTCAAGCATTCTGGCATTATCATTATCGCTGACAAAAAGATAGGGTGTCTTTTCTGAAAACCATGACTCGGGGCTGCAACAACGCCACGCACGTGTGCTCCGGTGTGGTGCAATCAAGTAATAGATTCAATGGCGGGAAGAGTTGCGGCCGCACCTGGGCCAGTTTACACATGTTCCGAACGGGTTGTCCGCGACAGGATTGTCAGGGGCTAATAGAACGCACAACGTTCCTGCCGGGGAAACTTCTGGTCTCAGAGTCAGCCCAGGTAACGTACACCGTTGTTTCTTTTTCAAGTGATACTTAACCCTGAAGTATTGTACTTGTGCACGCTCACCTCGGATCCGTTGAAAACAAAAGAACGACGCCTGTCTCGTATATACTCCACGGGCACAATTTTATGCGTATACCACACTGTGCGCCTGATACATGAAGTACGTTCACTACGTCTGCAGGCCGCTAAGCTACTTTCGATGCAGACCTTTCAGCATTGACATAAGTACCTCGTTCTGCACACAGGTCTGCACGGTTGCGACAAGCTTATCAGACGAGCCGCCATTCTTTCTCTCTCGTGAACCTACCCTCTACATATCTGGACTGACCCCGAATAAAACCACAGCTGTGTCGATACTCGAAGGTGCGCGTGGAATACTACCGTCAACGCGGCGGACACACTCCGATCTCGGCGCACACTCATGTTGTCTGCACTCAGTGTCTCCCGTTTGCAGTGATGATTCTGTGACATCGAGTCGCTCGCCCAACTGGGCGCGTTCTTCAGACGCTGACTGATGGACAAGGGAACGTCGTTGGGGACTGTGTATGTCCTGACACGCGTGTGTATGTGTACACATGTTGATATTGATCCTTCACGTATGCGTAATGCCATGCGTACACACTCGGTTTTTCAGTCATCAGAAGGACTTATGTATAAGAATCTGTCCCTAGTAGCAGCCGGTCTCTCCCCCGTGTACCTGTTGATATTTCAGGCGACAAGGCAGCAGAAGTTTGATAGCACGCCGCAGCAGCCATAATACAAACTCGTCGGGGTCTTGCTTTCCTGTAGATATTTTATGTTTTTTGACAAGTGGCCACCTCAAGTGATGGCTGTGGATCCCGACGTCACTTCGGCAGCGCACACGTGCACACATAGCGGTGTGCACACGCCAATACACCTTACGTTTAACGGTTAATTCACCAGGTCGTAGATGATACCTGCGCTGCGCCCTTAAATACGAACGCCCTTCGGCACACCAAGAGATCGACACACACACACACACACACACAAACACACAAACAAACAAAAAAAAAAAAAAAAAACCACCACATGTAAATACATGTCTACACCCCTTGGCGCATTTTTTACAGCGTCAAGGCACATACACGTACTTACGTTAATACGTACAGTATACTACGCACATACGGGCGTCTGTTCTTTCCCGTCTACGAAGGTACAATTAATGAAACGACAGCTGTATACCTTCATGTGTCTGTACTGGGAAGTGCTTCATAGGCGCGTGCGCACACCTACGTGCGCAGAAGGATGCGCACTGCCTCTACGCTTGTAAAAAATATGTGATGCTCTCGAATGTGGATCCGAGTAGACGGGACCCACCTTCTCCGCAGCATGCATTCGCATCTTCGAGTTAACACCATGCCTTCAGCACAGAACAGGAAAATTCCGACGTAACATCAGAAGCGTAGCAATCCATTATTTGCTGACGCCCTGATCATTGCTGCTGGTGCAGCTGTTTGTGCTGCCGTGGCTGGTGTTCCAGGTATACGTTTCCCCTTTATAGGCGCTGCTCACTGCGCTGCTCCTGCTCCTTGTGCTATTGCCCCTCTTGCTTCGTGTTCGTCAGCAGCACTCCGAGGACGCCTACGCGTTAAAAAAAAGAAGAGTACTTCAGACGAAGTACAGCCCCAGCCCTTATGAAAACGCTAAACTGTAAACACCCATAGGCCTTGTTGGGATTGCGGAGGGCGCGACTCCGTTGACAAGTGAGTGGTATTACCAGTCTAATCTCGCACGAAACAACGCAGTGTCGCGGAAACTCGAGAACTGAGATCAACTGTGAGCCCTAAAGAAAGTAAGGGTACATTAGTGCCTTGACCACCGCAGTGCGCTGCATGTCTGTCAGGGGGCGTGACCTTTAGGTGTGGTCGCCTCAAGGCATTTATAGCGATTAAACGGCCACTTGAACAATGTCATGAATGTAGGGGAATGTAGTGTGGCAAAGACAGAAGCTTATCTTCGGAAAGGCCCCTATCATCACCTACCGGTATACGGTTGAGTGATGGACAGAGAGGACTAAAACGGAACATGGAGTCCTGCCGTGTTGCAGGGAAGGGACATCTTCGAAAGGTGAAGGCATTTACACTAGTGTTGAAGCGATTGATACCTGGCCACCCCATGTGTGGCTAAGCGGTGTGCGAAAACCTGAGGGAGCGTTAGTGTAGAAGAAACACCTCGTTTCATCGTCCACTATTACTGCAGTGTAAAGCGTTGCATTTCCGCATCTGACAAGAGGTCTCCTTTTTGTGCCTTAGCACCACAGACAGCACTTATTGATATGAAAGCGCAACGCGTGCGCCTACAGTTGAGTGTGATTTTGCTGTTGATGAGCCCGAAGTCTGCTTTTAAAAAGTGTTCCAGATGAATATTCGGCGGCTTTGGTGCACACACTAGTGTACCTCTGGCCTTCGAATAAATAACGCCTTTGAAGTACAACAGAAATTCAAGGCTCGCGCGAAAGCTGGAACGCCTGTCACAGTTGAAGGACTCCAGCAGATTCTTGTTTCCTCATCTGCAATTGTTTGCTTTCCAAACATGCTTGGAAACCTGTCAGTAACGTATTTCCCGTGACTGGAAGGCTGGCACAGACGGGAAGGTGACACCTGAACGTGCCAGCTGTTTGGAGACTGCTAAGTGGCACGGGGGAGGCAACGGTAGAGCGCAGAGGCATTGAGTTCAACGATGTCTAGTCTTTCAGAAAAGTGTGCACCTGCGTGCGCATGACATGAGAAGCGAACTGCCCTGCAGGCGTGACATTTAAGCCTCATTCACCGCCGTAACCTCAGATTTTCCTTTCATCGTCTTCCACAGATTGAAAAGACGTCCAGACAACCCTGAGGACTATGAATTTCATGATATAGTGAAGTCTCCTATTGTGCTGGTGCCCCTGCTGAAAGCGGGACAATGCACGCGGACGTGTGTGGCGGAGGCCGCATCCGTCGAAAAGATAATGAGCCAACTAGTGTGTTCTTGCCATGCACGCATTCTAAGAAGCACGGCCCACGATGAAACAGCTGGTCCTGGTACAGCTTTGCAGAGTGTTTGGCGGAAGCGCCCGCGTCTGCTAGTTAGAAATGAATTACCCTGCGCACTAAGACACCGTATGTCCTCCCGAATAGCGTCGATGTAACAGTGTCCATCTGGGCTAGCAAGATCTCTCGTTAAGAAATACATACGAAGACATCTTTTTCGCTTCAGCCTGTTGACCCAACAAACCGAAACTGCAGACTGCTACGACTACTGAGTAGTCCACAGCTACGACGGTTCATCAGTTGACTTGACTCCTTCGAAGAGTGCACGTCGAAGAAGTCGCACAGGTGTGCTTTTTGACTTCAGAGGTTCCAGCCTACGCTGCGTAGCGCACTTGTTTGAATGGTACGACCAGTGCATACTACAAAGGTCGTGGATCGGCTGTTGAGATATGAAACAGTCAGCCGGTTTACGGTTCTACTGTGACCTGTGTAGCCCACACGATTCAACAGGGTTCACAAAGGCACGTGGCGAAGGATAGTAGCTGGAGACTACGTCCGTCTTACTGTGCGACCGTACGGACATTCAAGCACCAGCAGGTTGACGTAAGCTGCGGCTGTTGTGATAGACTTCTGATGTTATCAAGCCCTAAGCATACCTCGACGACCAAGAAGTTAGTATGTGGAATTTCCAGTACGAGCACAGGTGTAAAGCTGAGGCGTCCACAACGTCTGCGGTACTCGTGCTTGCGCAGAAATCAACATGATATGGATCCGCAGGAGCCCTCTCGGGGACAACACGCTTTACTCGTAATCGTGCTAGGAGTGGTGAGTAAACACATCTTACGCCATGCGGGTGGAACCGAAAAAGTGCGGGCTGATAATTTACTAATGTACCTAGTACACTCTGTGGTGCGCTGCGTGAGCCGCTACTTCAGGTAAGCTAACAGGAGACAGCGACGGCGACGTAATGGGACAAACCGTATTCATTCTCTCTGACTGGTGTGGGAGATAAGGAAACACCACTACGGACACCACTTGGCCGTTGTTTACGTTGTCGCATATGGGGAGCGCTATTTCGCGTCTACGCAGATCTGAATTTTTGTTGCGAGCTTCACTACCTGGTCCTCCGTACTTGCAGCTGCAGTGTCACAAGAGGCACAGGAGTCCTTGCAGAGACAGCAGTGGAAGCCGTATGATTGTTACCCTTGTCGCCAGCCAGAAAGCCTACTTCGAGGACTACACTTTTCTTCCGTGAGCGAAAAGTGTCACCAAGCTTGTATGACAGCGCGGTGGGTGTCGAAGTGCGCGTCGCGTGCGTGGGTACGCGCTAGTGTAGAAAGAGCACGTCCTTACGTTGCGGTTGCAGTCTAGCACAGAGACGCATAGTCAGAAAACATCCTCTAAAACAATACCCACACTCTTTGCCTAAATTATGACGGAGAGAATGGAGAGCATCCGAATTCGGCACTGTGCTCTGGCGACGAGCTCAGTGCCAACAGCCCCGCCAGCTAGCGCGTGCAAGTGTGGACTAATGGAGCGTAGGGTCGGTTGCTCTGATCGTTTCGACCTCCTTAGCTGACGTCGAGCTCTTTCGCTTGGAGCGTCGGCAGCGCAGTACTCGCTACAAGACCATAGCGTACATTCGAGTCCTCTGCGGATATACAAATGCGAGTACACCTGTGAACGCAATGATGCAGGTGCCCTCTTCTAACATCGTACGCTTCATTCTCCTTCGCTACGCTTCCCGGCGGTTAGGGCTCAAACCACAAAGTTTAACATTGCACCCGACGTGCAGGTGAAGGGGGTTGAGGGTTTCTACCGCCTGGTACCTGTTTCTGTTTGCTGTGGCTTCTCTCTTTCCCCTGAATCGGGAAGAAAGGACAAACACAACACATTGTTGTACAGCACATGAGTTCCACAGTAAACACTCTCAACGGCACTCTTAAAATCAACGTTTTGAAAAGACATTCGTCGCTCAAACCATGTGGAGTGAGGTGTTGTTGTAGCAGTGTGCGCAGCAAGACAACGGTCGAAGTACGGTTTGGGCCCACGTGTAAGATATCAGTGCGGAGAAACCACCGACACCACACATCGTTATTCAGCACATTAATTTCACAGTAAAGCTCCTCAAAAGCAGTCTTAAAATCAACATTTTCAAAAGACCATGTGATGTGGTGTATTTTTGTAGCAGTCTGCGCTACTTGTTAGCAGTTGAAGTGCGGTTTTGGCCCACGTGTGAGATATCAGTGCTACCGGCGACGTGTATGGATCTTGTGATCTCGCCGCATTCTGCCAGCTTGGGGACTCGAGGCGCGAGGTCCTATTAATCGTGTGACATCGTTTTGTGACGTTCGAAGAACTCGCCTTTTTTTGTCTGCAAAGAGCCTTCCTGCGGACCTTGCGCGGAGAGTATCATCCTGTTTTGGGTGTGCGAGACTGGAACAGCCCTTAGCAAACAAGACGCCAGTAGACAATGCGTCGGAGCACGGAAGGCAGGAAACGCTTACGGTTCAGGACCGGAACTCTGGAACGATGAGGTCGAGTTATCACGCTCGCTGTGCACGCATGCGCGGCTGTGGCACCAAGAGCAGCTGTACTGCTTGTTGCCCTCCGTTTCCATGCATGGCTGGGCCAATCGCAATTCCCGTAGTGCTTTTTCTTTCTTCCCCTTGTCCTGCGCTCCGCCACCGAGCAGGGTCTGTGTCTTGCTCCGTATACAAAGTCGGCGAGGCTTCGTTAGCAAGAGCAGGGGAAATGGCAGGAAATAGCGTCCGCTCTACGCCAGAAGATATGCAGCAGCACTCCACGTGGCTAGGAAATTCGTGGAGCATGCTCACCTAGGACTGTGTTCAAGGGTGCTTCCATATTTGCAGGTATTTTGTTGCAGACGGTGAAGTCCATTTGCAGCGACTTCGGCAGGCCAGCGCGCGTACACGCAGTACGCACAGACGCATGTGTTACCCGCGCGAGTACCTGTACGCGCACGTAACCGTTCGTCTTCGTCAGCGGGCACGCACGCCGCTGCCTGCATTTGTCTGTGTGTACGCCTTCAGGCTTTCCTTTCACGCCACTGGGGTTTATTTTTCAATGCCTGCAGAGGGCGCGTACTGAAAGGTGCTTCCGGGCATTCGTGCTTTTCGTAGGCATAGGAGCATTATCCATGCGTGCGGGCGCCTATGAAGTGGCCGCCCACAGCAACATGTGCAATTGCAGTCGCCTGGACTTTCCGAGACATCCGCCTGCAGCAATCTGTAGTTTTTAGTCGTGACGTACAGCGCACGCCGATGCCTGTTTTGTCAGAGCCTAGAAGTACGAATAATTGCAGCTGCAGTTGCGCAGGCTACTGCCCTTGCAGGAGAATGGTTCTGCTTGCGAATGCGCCTGCCAGGTGACGGATGCACCTGCAGACACCACCTCGGACATGAGTGTACTAGTGGCTCCGCACTTGATCGACTTTACCTGCAGAGGTCCCCGCTATCAAGACTCGCCTGTGTGCACAGTCCTCTATGTGTGAATGTTCATGAGCGACTCAGTGTACTGGCCAGTAACGCTAAAGGTCACGAGTTGTAAATGGTCTTCTTCACGGAGAACAGGTAGCTGGGGAACTGTAAGTGCAGTGTAAACACTGGAGGACTTCGGAAAGCTGGTTTTTTTCTAAGAGAGTTCAGATTTCTTTATGAGATTTGAAAAGATCTTACGTACAGGTGCTAAAGAGAAAATGGTGTGGAGTAAATTCTCTTCCAGGTGGTTTTGCGGACGGTTCATTGAAAGACTGCTCCAGAAAGTCGTGCAACAGCAGGTTTAAACGCGTTCAAAACTTCAAAAAGCGTCTGTACAAAATTTCGCTAAGCCCTCTTGATTCCTACATTGGAAGAGCACCTGCAGGAGACTCCGGAAGAAGGTGCAAACTCTTGAAGGGAAGCACTTAATTCACATGCTCTTCAGAAATGTGAGGTGCCTTCCCAAGATATCTAGAAGCGACCAGTTGCAGGACTTTCTGCAAAAGTATGTGAAGGGGGAAGTCGGCCCTCGCTATAGCCCCAAACTAACCTCTTCTAATTAGTCTTTCGTACAAGATAACTTTATTAACTTTCGACATAACTCGACTGGGATGACGTGGAGTAGTTTTCGCAAGCTGCCGTCTCCCAGAAGCTGCTTATGATGCTGCGCTGTACAGAAAAGGGCCCCGAGACGTGGACACTCTCCCGCGCGTTCAAAACATAGTAGAGGTAGTGTAGAACGATCAGCAATTTTGCAGGGCCCTAAAACTGAATCTTTGCGGTGCTATTGAAGACACATTCAAACGGACGTCTCGGACGGAATAGCGGCTGCACACGGTAACCAACACTAGTAGCTGTCGCAGGTAAGTACGTTTACACTGGCGGAAATTCTCAGGAACGTCTGCTGTAAGGAAGCAAGAACTCTTTCAAAATTCCATCGCCTGCGAGACTTCTGCATTGAGCGGCGACGTACGCCTGCAATTCGTCGAAACAAGAGGCTAGGCAGTCAAAGGTTATTACGATCGAGCCTTGTAGCAGCTAAGATAGCTCCTCAATGGAACGAAATTACATCGGCTGAGAATGCTGCGCATTAACAGGCCCTAAAAGTGCTACTGACAAAGTGCTGTTCGAGTGTCGTGAGATAGGCGCGGGGGACTGCAGACGAGGAGACCCCGACAACGAGCAGAGAAGGAAAACAAGGTACAAAGGGGAGAACAGCGACAGAACTAAGAGGAGAGAAAGAAGAATTTGCTGACACGAAACGAAAGACCTATCTTCTCCTATGTGAACATAAAGTATTTCTGAATTCGATGCTTCCGATGAGAAAACAAAGTGCAAGGTCCCCGCACAAGCTGTTTCTTCCCTGCGTCCACGTAGGGGCGAGGGAGAAAATTTCTACAGCAGGCCTGCGCACTAGATGCTTTTGCCGCCGCATAGAGGGGATAATATATCAGGCACAAACAGTGGTAGGGCAGAACACACAGTACAGCAGTAGGCATAGAACCAGGCGGAGTAGGAGCCTAAGTAGCAATTCAAGCGGCAGCACGTGCACCAAAGTGAGCAGCAAATGCACCAACATAAGCGCACAGGCAGCAGCAACACATCCTTCAACCCCATAGGAACAACAGGCAGGAACAGGAACAAGAAGCGCAGCAACAGGCCACGCAGCAGTACCACAACCACACGCAATATCTGCAGGACACGTTGCAACGGAATCGGCATCAGCAGAGGAGACAGTTCCAGAGCAAACATTCAGCAGCGCAGGATACACCAGGAAGTCAGGCGTCAGCAGCAGCAGCAGCAACAGCACAAGCCGCGACAAGCGTAGCCGAGGTGTCAACATAAGGCAGGCCAGCAGCAGTCCCTTCGAGCGGCCGCAGCTTCCTCGGTAACTGAAACTTAAACGTCCTTGTATTGCAGCGGCGCGCTCGTATGTGGCGTTGTTGCTGTTGACAGTTGAAAGCTCTGAATTAAGGCTGCCACGCGAGGAATGTGACCCTTTTTGTAAGATTCCCCGTCAAGCCCGACTGCAGGGTACGCCCGCACTTCACTTTATCAACAGTACTTGGTCCCGCCTGAAGCCCTGAGCAGCTCTCATCCCTAGTTTCCACCAGAACATGCATATAAAGCTGGCTCTCTATATGTAGAAGTCTTTTTCTACGACACTCTGGCGAAATTTCCTCTCTTTTTTTTGCCGTCGGACAACGTAGCGTGCGTGGCGCATTGAGGACGCATCGCGGCGAAAAAGTGTTCCGGCATGTGTGCTGCTAGGGTCGTGGCATTTATGCGATACGTGGGGCAGTGGGCAGGACGACTTCCACTGTGCGCACATTTCACCGCAGATGTTTGCTTTAAAAGACGCTGTTGAGCAACCTATTCGGGCGTTGAACTCGTCGTGTTATACAAAGTTCGTGATAGCACAATAACTGTTCTGTGTACGAGGACCATGTACGCAGCAGCACGCTACCAGCCACAATTTCTTGTGCGTGATCCGCAACTGGGTGTCTAGTGGGCCTCTGAGGAAAGAGGGAACGACACTATAACTCGCACGCGCGGCCATCTTTCCACAGCATGCGGTTGCTTCCAGACCCGGCCCCCATAGTTCGGGCTTCAGGACTAGTGTCGCGCGGCCCGATGCCTTTTTGCGGTATCTGAAAGTGGAAGTGAGTACGGCACCGGCCTCGTCAACTTCTGTACATCATGATATCTTGAGTACATCACCGCACTTCAACGGTAGCGTTTGAAGCTATTTTCCCTCCGTTGTACGATCAACCGCAAAATGACAGAACATTCTACATCACGAACTGTGTCAAAATCAGGCAGGCGTGGCAAACCGTAAGAAATCAGTTGCAGTCGTGATTGTCTCTGCATGCGACGTCACTGTGAGCACTTTAAGTCGAGACGTCTTCGCATCCCTTTCTGGCCTTCTTAACGCATTTGAGTGAATTTCAACCTGCTGTTTGCAGCTTAAAGGCAAAGGCACTTTCTTCTCAACGGTTGGAAAGAAACGGATTCTTGGAGAAACATCGTTCCACCGCACTTCTGACGACAGGGATGGTGCTTATTCTCGCAAGTATGAATACTTTTCTTCATGCGGCGAAGATAGCTACACGCTAATGGAAAAAAGTGTGGCTCAGCTAGCGACGCTATTACCAACAGGGCAATGAGTCTTGAAAACAACACTGAATACTGGTATTTAGTGAGCGTGCAGGGCTGCCTGCCTATCACGGTGGATGTGGTACGTCGCGGCAGGGCTATGCATTTGTTGAACGCACGTAGTGGGCGTGCGCGCTGCTACAGTTAACAGCATGTAAGGACTCGTACTAGTCACAATGTAGAGATACACAACTGTGGCCTCAGTCCCCGCAGAGTACCGCACTCTAATATCAAACCTTGATGACGTCTATGGCTAACCCCTTAGAAGGCCAGTTTTGGTGTGTCGAGTATTCAGTCTTGGTGACGTTTATTCCTATTGCACCAAAACAGCCTTTGGGTGAGCCGTGATCACCTGCAGCGCGAGACAGTCTTTAGGTAAGAGGGTGATAACTGGCCGACTTAGGCCGGCGTGTAGTTAAAACATCATCGAACTAAGTCTTTTGAATATAGCATGCGTAGATTCTGTGTTTGCTCCTGGCTTCTTTGGAAGCAGACGAAAACACGACTGAATTTATCGTGTAGCTGGACCACTACTTTGCCCGAGATCTACCATAGCCAGTCGTACCTCGCAACGCAGTTATCGTTACGCAGTGCAATCTTACGAGTGAGGAAATGAAGCGTGATTGTTATGCGTCGCTACGCCGCGGCACCTAGAGGAGGAGAGACGACAGTGGTGGCAACAGACACTTTGTTATAGCGAAAAGCTTTAAGCCGACCCGGATGGACGGAATAATTGAAAGAAAATGCTTGCTCAAACAAGCATTCGTTTCGGGCTCCGCCCATGTCATCAACCCCGCTTCGATACAGGGGCGATCAGAATCCTCACAGGAGTGCACTTTCGTGCCTTTTTGGACGCCTTGTGTTTAGGCAATTGGGGAAACAGGCTTAGTTGTGCACCGGTACCGTGGTCATGCAGAAAAAGGTTAGGATGAATATTGCTGAGACGGGCTGACTAACCGGTCACACTTGAGAATCCCGTGAACGTATACCCTCTATGACGAGTTGTCCATTTTGCTGGACTATGCTGTAGACTGTATCGTCAGGGTGACGCAGCTAGGCTTTCGCAGCCCAATTTTGTCCACTGCGGATGGCAGCGCCGATTGTATAGAAGAAAACTCTTTTGTTCATTCCGCCGTGTCGGTAGGTGTTGGTAAAAAAGGTATAATATGAAGGGCCCTAAACAGGTTCACGATCGTCTCCAGGCCGCTTGGAAAAGTCGTGTAGAAGAAAACTCATACATTTCGGAAGGATCATCAGCACGTGTCGTATGGAGGCTCTTCTGCATATTGAGAGCATCTACCATCGAATTCCCAGATGCCGTCTAATGCAGACTCTGTGTGGCAACGAAGCCCCACATTGTCCTCTCCGGTTTCAACATCGGAGCAGTTTTGGGTGCACCCTGTCGCACTTCACAAGGGCGAGGGAAGCACTATTAGCTCCCAGTACGTGAATGACTCGCTGTTCATCTTTTTCATGGGAAAGGCGATGACGCTGCTCCGAATCAATATCGAAACGAGAGAGGAAAGGGATAAGAGTGACAGGGAGCAGCTGTTCTCCAGAGCGCAAGGACCAAATGTGGCGCCTGATTTGTGGGCGGATAGAGGCAAGGAAGTCAACAACGTAGGAAACTCCAGGCACACGTACTCTCCAGGGCGCATGGATCAATTGTAACGTGTGAATTGCTGGCGGAAAACTCTGCGGCAGCATCCAGACTGTCAACAGTGAAGGAGACGCCATACGTACACGTACGTACAAAAGAGAGTTACAAACTGGGAGACGCACAGATTTGAAGACGGTTGCTCAGGCAAATTGCTCGAAGAAGTGGTAATCTCAGCACGGCGGTAGAAAGCACTGAAATGAGCGACTACGTTCTTCCGCATGTGACCGAAGCGTATAACGGTGGACCTCGAGCGACACCATGCTGACTCAGGGTCTACGAAAACATGACCCTACAAAAGCACAGTAGCATGCGTGGGGAGGGCACTGGTATAAATCGCGGGTAGCACTGATTGAAGGAAGTAAAAAGTGCGGCTTCCCCGCCCGGGGCCAACGTACTGTCTTCCAACTCCAGCGGGACCTATGGCTGTTTGAGTGTTGCTGTTAGGGACAGACAGAAGATCACGAGACAGTCGGGACACGAAACGACGATGCGTACAAAGGTCGAATCCAGCTGGCACGACACCTGTAGTTGAATGCAGTGCGCGTAGGCACTGCATCTGCCAAAATAGACAGCATGGATGCTCGTTGTACGTGGTGAGACCCCTGGTCGTGTCATGCAAAGCAGGCTTAACACTCATCACGAAAAGGGCTGTGGGTATGAACAGGTTCTTCACGCTGTCGAAACACTTGTACCCTCTGGTGAGGCGAGCCTGGCGGGTTACAGGTAGCAGGGCGGCGAGGAGGACGTGTAGGGAACAGACGCTTCAGCTGTCACATTAAGGGAAATCGAAGGAATGTAGCCGTCAAAGCGCCTGAAACCACGGCAGGTCAAAACCTAAAGTGCTGGTAAATACTCGAAGTCGCCATCTGGCGTCAATATCTAAGGACGATTTTGTGTATCCTCGCGGCGTACTTCGTGCAGGTTGAGAAAAGAGAACACCTAGTTGGCTTTTTCCATTCATCGAGAACTACTTCCCTGGGCGCGCTCTCTGCAGTGAGCTGTTGATATTTGTACGCAAAGTTAAGCACATGCAGACCAGATCGTGCACGCCAACGGAAATTGTGGCGCTGACATAAAATAATTTTTTTGTGGACAACGCAGTCTGGTTTTATGGTACAGAGGAGTGACAGTGGCGACGTGACGAGGTGCTAGGGGAAAGGGAAGTGGTGGCACTTGCAACGTGTGCTTCTTTGAGAAGTTTTTCCTTTTATTCTGTAGCAGGCGTGTTACTGATCCTTGAAACGGCAGAGCTGGCTACTTTCAAATGACGTGTATATAACCGAGTACACCACTGTACTGGTTGTAGCGAATCTCCTGTTGGATTGCAGTCACGACGAACATGCTCCAATCGTCTTTCACTCCGAGAAATAGGAAAAATAAACACCTCTGCACGATTGTCGAGATACAGACTTGCTACGTCCATTCCTTGCTGAAGTATCTGTAGCCCACAAGTTGGCGTTGCAACATTTTGGTCAGTACCTTCACCGAGGTAAGACTTGCTTTTTCCAGTCCTCGCTGAGGTGTTGGTAGCTCTCAACATTATGATCCTCATTTGTGAATAAAGGAAATCCGTGTTGATGGTATAGCGTCATCCAAACTGTCAAGTTAAAACCAGTGTCCTTTGAGGCGGAAATCAAATGAGTCGACTGCATTCGGCGTAGCGTCCCACGTGAATAGAAAGAGTGAACCGGAGCCCGAGGGTGTCGACGTGACACCTTATGGGTAGTAGCTACCGGCGCTGCATGCGGCGTGAACATACACTGTTCCCGCCTGCCGGTGCTCCAGTGGTGAACTAGTGTAGTATTGCTCTTCCAAGACCTACCACAAGGAGTCGTCCGTCTAGCAGCGCATTCGACTTGCGTCGAGGAAGCGCGGAGATGTCTGAACTTAAACATTTGTCCGACCACCCTGCCTCACACAGGAGCAAGTGAGAGCTGAACGCGAGACACGAAGTTTGAGCCTTCGCGGTACGGTTGAGAGCAGGTCACCTTAGACGCTTCTATGTTCCACAGTCTGACGGCAAGTCATTCTCTTCGTGTACAAAAGGCGGAAGGCACCTACCATTGCTGTAACTAGGAAGATGGAGCGAAGTTAACTGGTTCGGGTAAAATTGCGAGGAGACAGCGTGTTGGAGAGGGTGACGACATGTCGACTGGAACACGCGTGCTTATTGCAGCATTGTCAACGGGTGACGGAATGCGCGGCGTGGAGACCTTGAGTGTTTGTTCGGAACAAGTGGGACGTAGGGGGCTCGAAGATGGCCCGTCTTGCCTTCAGCGCTGATGCACCGTGCTGTGAACAAAAAAAAATTCTCTTACGTTCTGCAGACTCTCTCCCGAGGCTGCCAACAGTCCAACAGTCTGGCGAATTTTGCCTTGACCATGCGTGGTATACGGGGAGCCGGCTGGAAACGCTCCTAACATGTGCCTGGAACACGAGAGCCCTGAATGCAGCAAGTAAGATCAGCTTTGAGGTTCGGGTGGTACTCGTTCTGTTTCATTGCAGCTAAGAGAGTAGAGGGTCAAAAAAGCAGCTCATTTAGTGGGCATCAACTACGGTTTCACCTCTGAATCAGAGCCCCTCGGATGAGATAAATATCAAGTATTTGAGAAAGAAACAGACAGGACTGTCGCGGAAGGGCGCTCGTATCTGCACCAACCTCTATGTTGTATAGCTGCTGTTTGTTAATTTCAGTTCATAGCGTGCTGAGGAATTTCACTTGAGAAGGTTGCTACGAACATTTGATGTGAGATTGGGGCTCCCGGAGTGATTCTACATCAGGTTTGTCGAACAGATCTTTTTTTATACGTATAACATCCAGCTGGTACCAAGGGGGGCTGCCTCTGTTTACAAAGGCTCTCAGTGGTCTTTGGAGAAGAAAAAAACAGAGATATTGAAGCTCAGAAAGCTGCTTATCTGAGGTAAACTGAAAAGTGTCACAGTTGTCCTACTTGCGAAGTACACGCTGACAAAATGCATTGTTAATACATTTTGACGAGAAGCACAGGCCCGAACTTGGAATCATAGAAGGCTGTAATCTTCAGGTGAACACTGCGGATTACCTTGTACAAGCAACACCCCGTGACCGAAGCGTTGCCTGATACGTCACAGGGGCGAGGAATAAGATGGCGAGTGATCAAGCATGTGTGCGCGGCCATCAAACAGTGGAAATCGTGTGCCGTTGTTTCAAAAATTGAGACCTGGAGCGGGTCTGAAATTGTAACCGCTGCCACAAGCGATAGATGTTGTTGTCCATTCTCTATTACTCGAACACTGAGGCGCTGAGGCGGTGTCGAAAAGGAGTGACATCCCGGAAAGAAACAGCTCTTATTGTGCTGATTTCTAGGAGCCGGGGGCGACGGGGTAGTGTAGTGCTGAGAAACGAAGACATGCAGACAATCCTTCCGACCGTGTCCACGCACAACCACGGGTGTGACCAATACGGAAGGCAAGACCGTGGCTGACGGAGGACACTACTGTAACGGTTGTGCACGAAACAAGGAATCCAGTCGAGGCGGGCGCGGGAGGTGGAAATGGATCGTTGCGTGTCGTGGCTGATGCAGCGTGCGGTTGCTGATTGAGGCGCTCGATGCAAAGGGTCGTCAGTTTGTGAATTTTACAACCAACGTACTCTATGCATTCATAGTTGTAGATGTGTAGATTTGGCTTATGTGAGGAGGTGCCCATTGTATCCGATTGGTGTAAGAGCAGTTTTGCTGAATAAAGCCGTGGGCAGATGCAGAACAAAAATTCTGTCGGAAGGCCTTTTGTGCACCAGAGGGTGGTGAGCTCTTCGTGCAGAAGGTGCATCTCGAATCATTTGATGTGGTCGTTGGGTATTCGACCAAGACTTTCTTGCGCACAAGCCCTTCACTTTCAAGGCAAATAACGGAGTACACGAATGAAGTGAGGGCACTGTATGTGTGTCCGGCAAAAATGGAGAACGGGCTGTTCTGGTAGCTCGGCTGAAATGCTAGAAATGTGTGCAAGCGCGACGGATGTGCTAGTTTTTGTATAGAAACATGTGCTCGATGATGTTGAAGCACGATCGCCACTGATAGCTGAGCGCAAGAGATGAATGCTAGTTGGAAACACTGCAGGGAGATGTGACTTGGGGAGGCCTTTTTTGGGTACCGGTGACACAAGCGTATTCCAATCGTACAGGAGTAGAGAAATATCATCTCTATATCTGGCGTCTAACCAACTCTGCAACACACTTCTCTACAAGGAATGTCAATTTTGATTCGGACACTTGTGTCAGTGCTTGTTTGCTGCAGAGCTTCAGCACTACAGCAGACAAAGAAAGAGGCAGCGGCAGATGACAGTTCAAAAGCCAGCTGTGTAGAACTGATCTGCAGAACAGTATCTGTAAGGGTCAATTTCGTGAAGAGTTACACGTTTTTACGCCACGTGGAACATGACCCCACTGAGTTACTTGGTTGACTGCACACGTTCTGATGCGTCGGTTTAAGTAGTAGAGATTCTGATCGTTCACACGGCTGGAGAGAACGAAACGCCTAGTCTCTGACCGCGAACATTCACAGCTTTACCAGCACGTACTTCTATGCAGTGCCGGAATTGTAGCTGAATAGCTCGTCTTCTAGTTGCGCCTTATAGAGAGAAGGGGTCAACAAATGCGGTGATTTTCTACCAGCTGCACAGGTTGACGCAATCTCTACTTCCACACGCACACTTCGGAAGATTCGATGGTGCATATTCGTTCTGTTGCAAATAACATGTAAGTGACTTCGAAAGGAAAAACAATAAGAGACACAGTTGCAACGTAGATCGCCCGTGGCTATCCGCACGGTTTGTGCCAGCAGGCCCAGCGACACCCACTGCTGTCGGGAGGCAAGGTGAGGCGATAGTATTATTTGCATCTCATCTGCATACCACGGTCAAAATCAATGAAGTCCATGATACCTGAATGGCGCTGCCTCTAGCTGACCCACATGAGTTGACAACCACAAACCCAACCCTGCTGACCTTCCTTAACATAAGTTCCGAGTAGTGAAGCATCACGCACGCGAAAGTGGGAAGCTAGTTAGTGGCGGAGGACTGGGTGGCTGGCAGCAATTTTCCAGTCAACGTTGTGCATCTTCTTTTTCACGAGGGACAGTGAGCGGCCCGAATATGGCGCTGCGAGCCAGTGCTGGTTTACCTGCGACCAGTGCTAAATAAGGCCTGATCTCCGCCGTGGCGTCGGTTTCGTTTTGTTACTTATAAAAAGGTTTTGGCTGCATTCAGGTCTACTAAAACAATTTGAAAAAGCGTAGTTTGACGAAAAGCCATCGAGCGCCCCAGACAGACAGATGCACGAACATGGTCCGGACGCGACAGCCAGGGTCACACGACTGTACAATAAGGTTGGGTAACTGGCAAAAGTGAAGAGCCCCAGTCGAAAGCTGAGCATTTGGGGTGCAGCTTTTCTGTAACGACGTGCGTTGCGCGTTGAATCATAACATCGTGGATCGTGGTGAGGACCCAGGGAAGAGTCCCTGCACCAGCTAGGCATTTGGATACTGTATTCAACGTAATCCAACGTTGAGATCCGCTGCTTGGGATGTATGTTTCAGTTTTGTGGACCGCGCGCCAAAGCGAAAATGGTGTAGCAAACGGAAATCTTCTACTTTTACGTTGACGTTGACGGACTGTCGCCAACAGCCTCTGCTTGTGGATATTTTCAAGGCTGAACGATGTTGGTAGGTGCGGTCCGATGTCCGTATTAATGCAAACTCTGGTCTCAACACCCCATCTGAGTGAACCTTGACATCAGAATAGGGAAAATCTTCGTGTGTCTGTTTTGTATTACAGCGAATTACGTTTAACAGGCGTACTACCCTAAAAAAACCAGGTCGGAAGGCCCGCAGTAAATGCTTCCGGTTGCGGGGTCAGGCGGCGTCTTGAGCGCAGAAGATCGTACACGATCCAGCGGGTGGGCTCCTGTACAACGTGGGAAGCTCGTTTTGAACGAACTGCAGTTCGGGGATGTGCAGTCTTTCTTTGGTGGAGGGGTAGCTCAAAATGTCGTGTCGTACGGTGCACACCTTGTCCACCTATTGTAGGATTGTCGTTGGTGGCAAAAGGCGTGAACTTCACGTTGGGTCGTGGAAAGCGAAGCATGATGAACCGACAAGAGGGAAGCACAATTCGTAGTCCAGGATCCTGTGCGCCCAGGCCACTATTGGCTTGTGCGTATTAAGGTCCCCTCAAGGACACGAAGAACATGCGTTTCTGCATAGGGACGATGGACCCGCCTAGGACTTTTCGCTCTGTAAAGAGATGTTTGCAGCGCTGAACACGCTTGTTGTCGTGTCGGACAGCTGTGCACTGAGAATTCGAAGGAAGTCAGCGTCGGTCGTGTAAGGTACAGGCTGACTTGTCAAAATCATCCTCTCCCACAGTAATCAGCCAGACTGCACGCCAAACTTGACGGGGGGGCATCCTAACGTGTGGCGGGGAAAGCAGGAGGCGAAGGTCGCCGTCGTGGTACGTGCTGGGGTGCAACCACTGGCCTGCAGTTCACAGGTCGATCGTACAGGAGAGTCTATCGACTGCCTTGACGCTCGTAGAATGCGAAATTTCTGGTGCAGCAGGACACGTGGTGTCAGGTTAATCTGTAAAGATACAAGGACTTATACGACACGCGCACCTGTCAGCTCCAGTGGCAAAGATGTATAACGTGGAATCAAGGTAAAAATAAAGTTGAAACAACTGCGCGCACTTCTCGTGAAGGTCCCCAACAAAAGAATGTATTTGGTGATTCGATTTATTTTCGTCTTTGCGGGTTCACTAAAGAAAAAGAAGTCACACAGATGTCGCAGAGATAATCGGGAATGCCAGCAGCGTGAGAAAGATTTGGTTGGGGTGCGTGACACAAAGTGATCCAAACATGGGGGAGTGGTGCGGTTGACCAGCTCTCGACGTGCGAAATGCCTGGAAACTTTTGGAAGCCCTAGTCGTGTCGAAGCTGCACGAGTGTGCCTGTGAGTCTGACGCGGCTGGCTGAGCGGCTATAAACGTGACCCATTCTTTCGTTGAGAATCGGAACCTGCATGCAGGAGGTAAGATAAACTGGAATGCTAGTCCACGCTTCCTCTCGTCTCGCTGCAGAGGAGGCAGCTAAAGATGGCTGAAGTCAGGAGAGGAGAGAGTAGGAACGTGCGATTTCTCGCCTTAAAATAATCTCTTCTGAAAAAGTGATCATCACACTTGAAAAGCGTGGTTACGCTGGAGAGATACGACGGCAGGGTGAGGGCCGCCTCGTCAGCAACTATCTAGCCTTGGTCTATTAGCCCGTTCCGGAGTTTCATGGAATGAGGGAATTATAGGGGAAACACGGGGAGTGCACTGGTTACCTGGTGTTGTTCTACTTTTGAACAACAGATCAAAACTGTTTCCGAGCACATATTGGTGCCAGGCACCCACGTCGATCAAGCGTGTAGGGAGAAGTTCGAGTCGGGACTGAAAAAGTGAGGACGTCGACACGCCTTAGATCAAGAAGGATCGCGCGTTTTCTCATTGGTCGCATGCTCCCCAGAAGCAGTGCGTCAATGATCGCACATCATAGGGCGGGGTCACTTGACTCGGGAACGCTCTTGAGGTGGACTGACTGGTGACACTCGTGATGTCATTCGGACAGTTATTTTGAACAATTGACCTACTAGCGCATTTCCAGCGACACTAAAACTGTGAAAGGGGCCTACGCGATTTTGAAAGGAAAGGCTCGATAAGCGCCCATTTCAGAGAAAACAAAACGTCCCTTGGTCGAGCCGTTTTTCGGTCCGCCTCAGGGGGAGAAACGCATGTGGAACAGTATCTCGAAAGGCCTAAAAATGAGCCAATTCCATGAGCTGGACGCAACGTCCCAACCTGGAGGAGAACTAGCTCTACTCAAGGCTGTAGTTCGTCGGGTAGAGAAAGGATTCGTGTCAGCTTTCGAAGGGCTGACTGACAGACAGGGGAATGGTGAACGGATATACGGGACAAGAGCCCTGAAATGAGAACTGGCCCCTGCGCGAAGTGGTTTCTGCTAAGAGTTGCCAAGTGTGGGCAAAGGGAGAATTCCTTGCACGGAAAACAGAGCACCTAGGCGCTCTCGATGGCATTGATCACTTGAGGCTGTGAAGGGTGTTTGCGGGGGTCCACGCATACGTTTACGGGTAGTCGAAAATGCTTCTTTGTTGATATATTCCCAGAAATAAATCCGATGTTTGTGGTGTCGTGAAAAATAGACAAGGCACTGCCAATCGGGGTAACGCTGCACCGTAAGAATATGTTGCACAGGGGGCGCATGGTTTATGTTTCCTGAGAAGAAAATCCTGTGCTTAAAATCCCTTCCGTCAGAATGCATCATACTTGACACGGTGTAGTTTTGGTGGCTGGGCGCCACTGACTCTCACGTCCCTGGTGTAGGGGAGGAATTTTTTTTTGCAGAAAGGAAGCAGCCACCGATCCACAGTGAGAACGTTGCCCTCTATCCTCCTGTCGCACCGGCGCAGGTGACAACTGCAGAGAAGATTCGAATTTGGAACCGTTCCGAGGCGAGTGCGACATTTAGGGTCTAAGTAGTTTCAGGCACTCTGGCCCCTCTGCAGTATGGCAAAGAACTTTTTCTGAAAAGAATTCAGTTAGGCACCTAACGATATCTTTACTGGAAGTGTGGAAGGATGTTCCTCATTTGTGAGGGGGTGTGACACGGGACCCGGTGCTTTAGCAAGGGCTTCCACTAGGCCAGATGAATCAGGAATTTGTCGCGCAGTTGTGGGAACAAAAGAGCTTTCAGAGACAGAGTGGGAGACGGGGACTTGAAAGCGTTCTGCTTGGTGCATGCACAGATGTGAGAGCGTCTCCCTGTGGGCATGCACCAAACAGAAGCGAGTGAGTGCTGGAGAAAGAACAGGACGTTAAAGCACTCACAAAGTAGCCAGGGAAAAGGAAAACCCAGCTATTTCTGTGACCCTTATGCTCCCGGGCTGGCGGCCACCGTTGTGATGAGTGTGCGGATCGTGGGAGACACGATGTTTCGATTAAGAGTGCGAAGGGACCCTATTTCGTGGTTATAGGGGGACTGAGCGAAGGCTGCGCAATTTGGAGAGCTGCAGACGTATTGGGTGAAATAAGTTTCTCTCAGGAAGCCCAGAAGCTGAGAGTGACAGGGGTCGCAGTGCCGGAGTGGAAAATGTTTGATCGAAATGCTACGGAAGGAGGCCAGTCGACGGATATTAATCTTTTGTTCAGAGCCTCAGGCACTAGGTCCATCAAAAGTGGGGCATGCTTCTCTCTTCACCACACCGTTCTCCATAGCCGGTCGCGCTCTGTCTGGTAAAAATATCAGATTCGACTCCGTCATCTGCAGGAGTGAGGTGTTGCACATAATTTGCACCACGCAGAAAGAGGCGGATTGAAGTGACACGCGTTGGTGGATCGCGCGTAAGAGCGTTGACGACAGCTAGTAAGACACGCCGCGATTCAGGTGCTTTCCTGTTTCTTTCTTATGTCGCATCCCTAGCAGCAATTGCGTGCAGGACAGGAAGAGAACCAGCATTTCCCTGGTGCGATTTCCTAGGTGGCGGCCGCGAGACATTTGAGAATAGAAACGCTAGGCTGAAGTGGAAGAATGTGTGGTGGATGAGCGAAAAGCGAAATACTAGTCTGTCAGGAACTTGTTGTAAAGTTGACTCCGTTGATATGTGTTTTTTTATTTTAAACACAGATAACGAATGCGGAAATGGGTCCATGAAGTTATTTAGCAGCTAAGGCGCAGTTGATGCATGGCAGACCCGAGATTCGGTCCGGCGCTGGCTGAAGATTGACTGAATGCGCCTCTTTTCATCCAAAGAGACCGCGGACTCCGGAATATCAGCAGCTACACAGGGTGCATTTCTAAGGGCGGCGACAGGGGCGTTGGAGAGTTTTTAAAAATGTCGAGATGCATTTTGGGGATAGGATGGTGTTCACGAAGAATTCGTGGTCGGTGTTGGAAGCGATTAGAAACTCTCAGAGGAGTGTATGCGAAGGTGGGCTGTCGCTCGACTCGAGCCCCCAGTTCTCGTCAGCCAGCAGACGTTGAAGCTGAAGGGGATGCTCGGCCGCGGGGAAGTCAAAAATACTGCAGCCGGCGTCATGCGGAACGAGGCTCTGGCGGTGACTCCCTGTAAAGTTGTACCATATGCCAGAGACGCAAGTGGGGAAGCACACTGTTGTGGGCGTAGAGTCAGGACGCCCTGTGGAACTTGCAGCTGCCACACACTTGGACGGATCGCTGGCGAGTGCCTCACATATCCAGGGAAAACCTGCCGGGTACGACGTCCTGAAGAGTTATTCGGAACCGGGGCGTTTCAAAGGGGACACTTTTGCCTACAGGCCATCAGTCCATGTCTGCAGGTTTCACACCTGAGGGTAGTTGCACACTGTGAAAATCGCCGCTTTTCACAGAGACCCTGGTTCCCAGGAAACGGGGATGGCGGAACGATGTGGAGAACGAGGCAGTACACCGAGAGTCTGAACAGATTCCACTGCGCTAGGGGATTCTTAAAACAACTTACCAAATGGAGACAGCAGCGGTATGCATTTAGAGCCGAGGATGGTCGACGTGACCAGGATATTTAAGTTGTTCTTGAAGAATTGTAGTACTCCAAAAATGTACAAGAAAGCAAAGTCCCTCCGACAAAAATAAAATAGGAGCGAAAGGTGTTGAGCAACAATTTTCCCGAGCTAGGCGAGCTCCAGAGCAAACGCCTGCGCAAGGCGTCCGGCAGTTGTGGTTCCGATGATGGAAACGCTATGTGCTGTCCACCTCGGGGGTTACTGACGTTAAAGATCACTGCGGCATAGAGGTCGTGACAAGTGTGACTTCGGTATCTCGTTTGGAGAGATTTGACCGTTGGGGAAACGTGCATCTGTAGATGTGAGAACGCTATTGAACGGCCTTGTGTCCGGCAGGAGAGAGTGAGCACCAGCGAAAAAACCGTTGTTGAACTCTCGGGAGACATTCACAACGCTAGCAAACTTAGGATTCTCTGTAGACATTACGCGTTCCGGCTTGTGCCCACTGTTTGGATGCCTAAACAGATCAAGGCACCTATCGGCAGTTGGGTAGACCTGTGAAAAGGCGTTATTACATGGTGAGGTAGGATGGAGAGAACGCCACAAGCCGACAACCGGCTGCTGTTCTATCGGGTGAGGCAGGGAACTGTCTACACTTCAGCACATGTGTTCCCCAAACCTGCCTGTGTCTGTCTGCTAGATACTTCCACTTTGGGGTGAATCAAGTGGGTTAGAATGGACGGTACCTACACTCTGCGCGCCGCGTGAGGGTCTGGGTGGAGATTTTGTAGAGTGCCGCACAGGGAATGAACGCTCTGGATGCTGCCAGAAAAAAAGCTCTGTGGTAGACGTTCTGTTGCTTTCGTTCTGTTGTGGCTACCACCATGGCGCTGCTCAGCGCACCACGTCGCCCTTAAATTTGAAACTCACCGCGTAGGGCCTGACCGTCAGATTCCTGAGAAGAAAAACTGTTCTACAGATACTGAACAGGGTGTGGTGGGGGCAGAAGTGGCAATGTTGGCGAGACGGTGTTTGTTAAGTAAGTGCACTGGTACGTTCCAGCATATCAGGGAAGGAGACACTTGAGAGCGTGAAATGTGACGTTGGGTTCCGTAAGTGTATTCAGCGACTGAGGCGCAGTTGAAGTGTCGTCGACAAGAGATGTCTGCCAGACACTGGCTGAAGAATGACTGCACGAATGTCCTTGTCGTTTGAAGAGAGAACAGACTCGGGAACCTTTAACTGGTTACGCGGGGCGTAGTTCAGACGGCGATAACAGGGGCGCTGGACGCCTCACAAAAGGTGAAGCTGGTACTGGGAGAGTACGTGATGTTTAGGAGACTTCATTTGTTGGCGTTGAAAAGGAAGAAGAAGGTTCCACGCATCGAACCGTACATGGAAATGGCATGTTGTCCGATCCGAGCGCGTGGGGGCAAGGAGCATATGGAGGGTTGTCAAAAACAATGCAGTGCAAGGGTGAAATCTCAAGGTGGCCTTCTGAGGCGGAATCCGGACAATGCACATGTCAAGTTTCTGAACGAGGCTCTGGAAGAGTGAGTCGTTCCAGTACTCTGCCAGGGGTCAGGAACCGTGAGCAATGACGCGTACAGGGCCGACAGATTGAGGCAGGACGACGCGTGGATCTTGCAGCTATGGCGTGTTCAGAATGGGTCGTTAGCGTATCTGTCGTGCACGCAGGAACCGCCGGCGAGGTAGCAGTAGTGCTTGCAGGACTATCCAAAATGCGGCGATGAAAAAAAAAACGAAAAGGTTGTACGTACGATTCACTGAGTAGTGTGTGACTGCTTTGCTTCTGAAGCGGGTATTGCGGTGCGAGAATGTCTGTTTGTCGAAGAGGGGTCGATGTTTTAATGGTGGTGCCGGAAGGATACCGACGAGGGACTGGACGACACAGTGGGACACAGGAAAATTGTCGTTGTGAGGAGTTACTGTGCGGGACAACACACCAAGCGGGAAAAACAGAAATTCAAACCTTAGGAAGCTCATGCAGACGTTGTTTCGTATACGCTGTCTATCCGCAGAAGACGAAGCAAGCCGAGAAGAATATGTCGATGGGTGTCGGAGGAAGGTGCGTTTCAGACAATGTACAAGAAAAACGATCGTACTTCGGGGTACAAGAAAGCATGAGAAAAGCATCGACGCGTGTGATCCTTTTGACGCCAGAGTGGTCTAGTGAGGATCTCTGCCCAGGAAGTGCCTCAGGCGTGTTGCCGAAGCAGAGATCATTCGGTCCTTCCGCTTCGACGGATACACGCATTAAGGTCGCAGTATTGAATAAGTCCAATGAGAACTGCGCCTCAGGTCCTTCTGTGGGAAAGGTCCAGTTCCGAAGGAACGCTGTACGCAGAGGCTTGAAAATATTGTCGAGCGGTGCGTGCCGAATAGGAGCAAGTGAGCACTGGACAAAGGAGCTGGTGTTTGAACTGTCTCTAGGTGGTTGCGACGTTGGCAACAAGAAGAACGTTCTGCTAGGGACGTGCCTTCTGGCGCGTTGCCGGTGTTTAGGCCCGTGGCCATATCTGGGTAGGCATCTACTGTTGTTCTCTGTAGAATCGGGGAAAGATGTTGTTTGTGTTGCGAAGTGGGAGAAGACTGAGTCGGCTAGACCAGTGAATATAACGGAGCAACTGGACGCGTGTCCGGTCTATTTCACCGACATTGACAGGGCGACGCAATGCCGGAGGACTCAACGTTTGCCTGCACGTAATGTTCGTCTGGCGCTTTGCGCTTAGATGGGCATCTGTGTTGACTATAAGGCAACCTGCATTATTTTGCGCCTCTCTTCTCCACACGTGCTTCTCCAAAGCCGGTCTCTGTCTGTCTGCGCGAAACGCTCGCGTTGGTTGAAACGGCTGGGCTAGGTTGGAGGTAGCGTAGCTTTGAGTGGTTTACGAGGAAGCGGCCGAAAATGTTGAGAAGTTGCTTGTGCCGCATGAGAACTCTGGTGGCAGGCTGTGAGACAAGCTCTGAGGCAAATCGCGCACCCTTCTCCTTTGTTGCAGCTACTGCAGGGTCGCTGTCCACGGCCGCAGGACATTGTGGCGTGTCTCAGATACCATTTTGTCTTCCAAATTGGAATTTACCAGGCAGGAGGTGACTATCAGATGGTTGAGAAGAATTGAACCTGCGTTGAAGAGTCTGTGAAGCACGTTTCCGGAGACGCGGCATTTACGTGGCCGAGATCGTGTTTGAATGTTGCAGACCATTGGTGGTTTTTATCATTTCAGGGCATGTGGATGCAGAGAGCATGGAAAGAGAGGTGATATCCGTGAGACAGTTCAGAAGCTGAGGAGCAATTCACGAGTTGTCAGAACAAGGCGAGTGGCCGCGCTGGCTTCGGAATGATCATATCTCGTTGCCACATGAAGAAACAGCAGGGACGAGAGTTCAACTCCTGTCACATATATCATCATCCGGATGGCGGCGACCTGTAGCACGGAGAGATTGCAAAAGATGTGAATGGTGTGGGCAGAGTGTTTTGTTTCTATCAGGCATTTGCAGTTTGTGTTGCAAAAAGTCAGAGGCGTTTCTCTCGCTGAAGTGTATGGGAGATTGGATGACGGCTCGATTTGAACGCATGTGGTCCGCGAGGGAATGGGCTGTCGTCAAAATCAGAGTCGGAGTCCAATACGATAGACTTTTAGTCAGTCTCAGGATGTCCCTGACCGGATGAATTGCTGGCCTTCTGATCTAATTAGCGCTGATGTGATCGAGGACACACGGGAGTCTTGACTTTGCGCCTGGCCTTGGCGTAGAACGTGCATCTGCAACGTGTTCGAATAAGCCGCTGGCAGATTCCTTCTTAATTCAAGTACGGTACGTGGGGTGAACAATACTGTCGAGTAGTTCCAAAATGAGACACTAAAAATAAAAGCTGGTACGCACAAGTCATTGAACGAGATAGCCTTATTTGCGTGTGAGGCGGGACTGGGAGATACGAGAATGCGTGTCCCTCAAGGAGGCGCCGATTTCCGAAGAGGGTGATGTCGGAAAGTTGCTGAACATCAGATGATACAACGAATGACTGCAGCACGTGAGAATCACAGGCCTATTCTAGAGTATTTTATTTTAGGAAAGTACGCACGCAGACTCTGCTTCGTTGTCTGTGTCCACGAGGATGAACCAAAACGAGGAGGATACACGGATGTTTCGTAGACATCGTTGGTATTCGAGCAGTGTAGGAGAAAGCAGGTCTTCCTCGGGGACGCGAAACGCTAGACGGGAGCGTCGAAAGATGTGTTTCTCCGGCGCCGGCGTGCTGTAGATCAAACCCTTGGAGAGTAAAAACCCTAGTTCTGTTTGGGGGGACGACCACGTTTGTGCACCCTCGCCTCTCTCGGACACGTACAGTTTAGCAGCTGCACAAAAGGTCTGTCGTCAAAAGCGTGCTTTTGGTATTCCTCTGAAAAGAATCTGCTCTGGAAGCAAGGTGCACGCAACGATTCCGGGAAGCTGTGGCCTTTCATCGGGCACGAGCATGTGAACACAGGGACAAAGACACGAACTGTGAAGTCTTGGGAGGCGGTCACGATTGTTGTGAACTAAGGGGTCTCCGGTGACCTTATGCCTTCGGGCGTGTCGTCACTCTCTGGATGCAGATCAGGGGCGGCAAGGACTGATGTTCAGAGTACGACTTTGAAGCGACGTTATCTCATGGTGAGAAGTGGATTGAGAGAGCGCTATGCGTCGCCGATGCATGCGAACACATTAGCGAAGCAGGCAGGTCTCAGGGAGGCAGGTGTTGTCAGTAACAGAGGAGGCGGAGCTGAGCACAGGATATGTTCTCGAAAGTCTGCATTGGGGGGGTGGGTTGCAGGATGTCCGTGATGCTTTCAGAGCCTCACTCACTATGCCAACGGCAAAAAAGGGTTCAGTAATCAGCCCGTCGCTCGTAGAAGCCGGTCTCGTCTTTTCGACAAACGACGAATTCGCTTTGAGTCATCTGGGGTTGAGTGGGGATTGCGCAGACTCTGTATGTCGGTTAAGGTGCTGGCTGCAAACGATGCAGTTTCGTGTGCTGAGCTGGACAATTCTGGTGATAGTTAGTAAGATATACGATGAGGCAGATGCGCACTCTTTCTTTCTGTCGCAGCTGCATAAGGAGCGCTTTTCGAGGCAGCAGATTCCGTAGTCAACATATATGTGATGTGCGGCGACCACACGCTTTTGTGCTGTCGAGACGCCGTCTGCAAGTTTCATCCTATTGATGTGTGTCCAGCCGTTTCTGGGGTGAAGGAGAACGTGAACCGTGGGAGTTGGATGCGTGAGGCTCCATAGCAGCTCACGCGGTATTGATGCGTCGTCGACCGGAGACAGTTGTGCCCGATGGCGGCTGCTGATTGACATAACAGCTCTCCGTCTCATTTGAAAAGACAAGGGCCACGGGATTTGAGTAGAAAAAACATGAAATATGTTCTAGCTGAGGAAACCGTTAAGCCAGACGATTTACAGATGGCAGAGGTGATTTTGGGAGAGGAGTAGATGTTTACGGATGACATCTCGTCGACAGGAAATTGACTGAGAGGTGCTTCATCCAGTGAACCATACGTGAGAGAGGCGGACTGCTCCAATCGAGTGTGTGGTGTTCGGGAGCAAATGGAAGCTCTCCAAATCCATGGAGTAGTACTGTGGTTTCCAACAGTGTGTCCGTCTGAGGCGGAATCACACGTGATGAAGCCGTGTTGCGGTCTTGAGAGTGGTTCTGGCAGAATGAATCGAGGAATATTGTATCAAGCGCCAGAGTTGTCCGCGATTACGCGTGCTGGTTCGACAGTTGCGCCTGAGCGGGACGTGGAGATATCTGCAGAATCCTCCAACCAGATGCCCAAGAGTTTGGGGTTGAGATGCTAACATGAAAAAGCTGTATGGACGCGCCAATGAGTGATACCAGCCTGACTGCTACTCCGCAGCACCGAGCCCTGCGAGGTTCTCTGTCAAAGAGGGAAGCCCCCCCTGAGGCGGCGACACAGGAGGGTTGCGAGAAACCAAACACTACAGCAGGGGAGCGGCAACTATCATTTTTTTGAGTGCTGCGGGGAACTACTTATGGAACAAGAACAACGAGGATACTCGTGCTGTGAAAAAGAGGGCACACAGACGTTCTTTGGTAAGGTTTATCGATTTGCTGATGGAACAGCGAAGTGACAAGTATACAGTACTGTTTCGCAAAATATGCAGATTTTCCAACCTCTCACAAGAACGCAGGTCCTGCATGTGGGGCCACGAGAATCGAAAAGAAAGTCTTGGGCGTTGCACGTCTTCCGGCGTCGGCCTGGTCTAGTGAAGCTCAACAAAAGTACTGCTGCGATGCTGCTGTGAGAAATGTGCGTCTATTCTGTTTTTAAAGAACTTTTTCTTCTGGTAAAACGTGCGCGAATCAGATGCGCGAAAAAAAGCGTTCAGGAGCGGCCTTGACCCGAATAGGATAAAGTGAGCTCTGGAGAAAGAATTTTATGTCCGGATACTCAAGAGATGTTCGCAACGTCGGCTAAGTAACGATTTTCCACTAACACCGTGCCACCATATAATGTGACCACCCTCCTAATGAGTGGACAGATCAAAGAAGGGATCAGATGGAGTATTCAGGCTTCAGGGTGAGAAGTGAGTTGAGCTAACGCTGTGCCTTGGCGAATCTAGCGCATAACTCGGATCACGTAGGCGTTGGTTCTGAATCTGAGTGCCGGTGGCGACACAGGACGTGGGTGGGGTTCGCAGAGTGCTTGATGGACCAGCAAAATACAAGAAGAGACAAACGAGATATATCACTCCATTAATGTGCAACACATTGCGCGCACCAAATGCAGCAAACGTGTGTCTGTCCAGCACACGGTTCCCCAAAGCCGGTTTCGGTGTATCTGCTGGAAACGCCCAATTGCGAATCCGCTAGCTTAAAGAAAAAGGCGTTGCGCCCACGCTGCGTAACCTCGGACGGGCCGCATAAAACTCTTACAGTGGGCCCGTTGGGCTTGAGGGTTCTGATTGCATCGGGTGAGACGGGTCTCACAGTAACGCCCAACGTTTTCATTTTCCGTCGCAGCTACAGCAGGGCCGTTTTTCATAGCCACACCGTATACAGTTTCTTTTTGGGCTGACTTCGCAGAAGATGATTGCTGGATATCTTGGAAGAATATTGCTCGAGAAAAGGATCTGTATGGTGGAAAAGACTTTGTGATGTCTAGATCCTGTTGGCAGAGTAATGTCTACTGAGACGTGTTGGCGCTTTGAGAGGAGAATTAGCAGTCAGCGTTAAATGTTGAATTCGGTTCCCTGAGGGTGTTTAGCAGCTGCGTCGGTGACCGGACACACCTGCTCAAAGCTGACCGCAGGTTCGCCGAGAACGTCTCGTTGTTGTGTTGACGACAGCAGGCTCGAATTGACTTGCCGTTACGCAGCGCGTGTTGCGGACGGTCCCGATCGAAAGGCTGAACACCTTATAGCAGACCCTGGTCTTGCCGCAGATCCTGGTGCCTTCTTCGTTGGCGGCGTGGCGGTTAGGGAAGAGTTTACGTCGACGTTACTGCGGAGGAGCGTCGTTTTAATCAGAGAGGTGGACAAGGGGGGCTTGGTTGATTGTTCGCTGCGGGATGGTGGTGTTTTGGAACATATGGACGCTGGTAAAGACCACTGGGACGGACCTTGGGCCTTAAGAAGGCGCTTGCTCGGCAGAGCCACAAAACGGATTGGAGGCATTATCTTGATGCAAGCACTGGTGAAGCGAACCTCTCTAATGCAATACCATGCGCCGAGCGGTGACCGGAGACGCGCACTTGTGTGAACGTTGGTCCTGGACCGTCCGTCGATCCTGCAGCCACACCACGTTTTCCATGAAAAACCAGCAGATCCCCTCTATATGTCGGACCGATCAGCGCGAATTCCGTTGGTGCAGAACTGTTTAAATTTAGAGCCAAAAATGAAGACGTTGTGCGCACACATCATTCAGTCATTCCTGTTTGACTTGCTATCGAAGTGCACCGGGCCGTCTAGCAAGTCCACAGAAGAGAGAGCGCACCGCCAGAGTGTACAGCTGCCGTTTTAGCGGCTGCATGCTTGGAACGATTTAGCAAGTGAGAACAACAGGGATACTAGTCTCTAGAGAACAAAACCGTGCAGACCTTGCTTGCCGACTGCGTCGAGCTTCTTAAGACGAAAAGAAATGAGGAGGACATGCAAGCGTTTTCTCAAGAGTGCTGCTAAAACAGCCGCACTCAAAGACAGGTCGTGCCTCGCGGAACACGAGAAGCGAAAATAGAGTCGGACGATGCACGTGGTGCCGGCGACAGCCTGATCTAAAGTGGACTTGCAGAGGGAATTGGAGATTCTGCGTGCAGGCTCCTTCCTTCGTGCGGCTGCTGTACGGAAGCTTTGCAGCATAGATGCTGTGAGAAAAGTGTTTCTGATGTCTCAACATTTTGGGAAGATGAAATACTGCATGCACAAAAATGATAACGTTGTCTGGCGATCTTCCACCGAACAGGACCGGGTCAGCTCTGGAGAAGGGACCTTACTCTACAGACACTCGTGAGATGGTTGCAGCGTCTGCACACTACAAATTGTTTTGTGGGCCCCGTGTCTTATGGGTTACGACCACCAGCTGGATGAGTGGACAGATCATTTGCGGTTTTTTAATGGTGTACGGAGTAGAGGTGTGGAGCTATGTTGCTTAGGGATGCGGCATGTGTTGGGAGGGCGACGCGCATTGGCGAGACCTGTGGATATATCGGATTACATAGATACGCCTGAAAGACCGAAGTGCCGACAACCAGAGGATGGGGAGCGGTCTTACGGAACACTTGTTTGAACGACGATATAGAAGACAAGTCGAGTGATACTTGTCCGACAACCAAGGACACCTAAGCGACATTCATCGCTCGTGGAGAACGGTGCGCCGTCAGCACACAGTCCACGAAAATCAGTCTCGGTCTCTCCGGTAGGTGCACTCAATTTCGACACAGTCAGCAGGAGAAAAAGGTGTTGCGCACACCTTGCGTGGGGTGGGTCACCGAAACAAAATTTTGTAAAGCGTACACTGGGCGTAAGGATCTTGATTCCAACGTGGCGAGAAAACCTCCGACGCCCACGCGGCAGGGAATCAGTTTTCGTCTCTTTCGTCGCAGGAACACACTCTACCGGACTTTTGTTCAGGATGAGAGACCCTCTGTGCCTTCGGACACCGGCATTTGCTGAACCTCTCCAACCCACTTGCTGTGAGAAATGCACTTCTGATATCTCTATGGGGGAACACTCTGTTCCGGTGAAGAAGTGAACTCAAAAATGTTATAATGTTGTCGAACATCCTCTTATTGCACAGACGCAAGTGAGCACTCTAAAAAGAACCATATGTTTGGGCAGTTGCGACGCTTTTGCAACGTCGGCAAATTATGGAGTTCCTCCGAGCCCCATGCCGTCATCCGATTCATGGCGACATTCAGGATGCGTGAAGAGGTCAGAGGAGGCCCCCAACCGTGTTCTGAGTACTGATGTTGAACAAGGCTGTTTCACGGTGAGAGAAGAACTAGCAGGAGACTGTGCGTTGAGGAGCTCTGCAATTATATCGATTGAAATAGGCGACTCTAAGGGTAATGAGTGTCGACTGTCATAGCCGACGCGGAGCGGGGGCGGACAATGCATGCTGGCGCATGCTGCCCTCAGTGTAGCATGCACTGCGCACATCATGGGTAGAGTACCGTTGTCCGCTCTACACAGGTTTCCGTACAGCTTGTCTTTGTCTGCGTGCTACAAAGGCCCCCTTTTGTCACGTTGGGTAAAATGAACGTTGGGCAGATCCTGTGTGTGGTACGAAGAGCGGGCCCGAAATGGTACAGCTTTGCCCCTTGGGTACGAGAACTCTGACGGCAGTCAGCTAGAGAGGCTCTGGTGCAGGTGATTCGGCATCTCATTTTTAGTCGGAGAGACCGCAGGAACGCTGTTGATAGCGGCAGCATTTTTAGCGTGTATCTGTGCTGGGGAGAGGTAGACTAAAGGGGGGCCGGAAGCGGTGTGATGAGTGCTAAGAAGTTTCTGCTCTCGATACGCCCTTGACAGATACTCGTCCACTGAGGCGCTTCCGGTGTCCCAACAAACGAGGCCGCGAAGACCGTGGAGCGTGGGATTGACCTCCGTAAGGCTTCCCAAAAAACTCAGGATCCTTCGTCAACGGGGTAGGGATCGACCGTTCCAGTTGCAGAGTCACTGAACGAGTCTCTCTGGTATTTGAAGTGACAGCAATCTCGGCACATGACATACATAGAACATGTCACAGATAGCTAGGCCGAACAGCATACAAACAATCTAGCTAGTTTCTTTGTCGACTCGGGGTCTAGGAGAGATTAGGTTTAGGCAGCAGAAAAAAAGCAGGAGCATCAGATAGTCAAGAGCACATCAGAGAGGCTTATTGCTCGGTGCGAGTCTCTGGGGCCCAGCAGTAAATGGCACAGGAGTGGAGTCTTGAGAAGGTGCTCCTCTGCGGCAGAATCGGAGAAGGTTGAGCTGCCTTCATTCTGACGGGAGCAGCTCCACATATAACAGCTGCAGATCCAACCCACCGTCCAGGTTCAATGCTTGGCGATTCTTGAATGGCCCATGATCGGGTTTGTCTTTTCTACAGAAATGACCACCGTGATATCCAGTGGTGCACGATTGCTTAAAGTGGAGCGGTTAAAGCGGAGAGGTTCTGCGCACAGCTGACGTGTAACTTCTGTCTGGTCTTCTGCCGAGGCACCGTTTGAGACTCTCCGTTCAACTAGGATCCCGTCTTTCTCAAGAAACACGATGCCAGAAACCTGCGGAGGACGATAGCGCACAACGAGAGATTGGGCAACTGTCGTGGCAACAAGCGGGTGTGAAGGGCAATGTAGGGGGAAGAAAGGCAAGTGAGAAGAAGGGGAAATTTGTGTCACGAATTGAAAGTGTCGAGACGTTGTTTGGTCAGGTGTGTCCAGCTGCCCAAGAGGAGTACAAATTAGCAAGGTCTCCAAAAGTTTTCAGCGAATGGTAGTAATACAGGCGCGCTCACGAAGACGCGTCGTGCCTCGGAGGACTCGACGTGCAAGAAGAAAGTGTCCAATGAAATGCATTTTCAGCCCACAGCGTGTTCTACAGCCTTCCTGCAGAGGACGTGTTCTCGACGTTATGCCGAAAAGCAGTGTTTGACACCCCGTCCCCCCCTTTGGGCACCTGCCTTACAGAAATATTGCAGCCTAGCGACGCTGAGAAATGCGCCTCTTACGTTTCCCTGGGGAACGATCCATTCGGCAGGGAAACGTTCACGCTGAGAATATAGGACGTACGCTTACTGCCTCAAATCCAATAGAACCTTTTCAGATGGCTGAAACGGTTGCAAAACCACGACGTGCGCGACAGGGGCGTGTCCGGTGTTTCACCTCCACTTTCCATATGCGTGGACATGCCAGAGGGAGCAGGGGTTGGTGTTTTGGGCAGGAGTCTGGAAAGACGCTTTTTTTTGAGAGGGGTGACCTGGGTAGTCGATGTGCGTCGACGAGTTCAGCGGATATATCTGAATGAATAGGGACACCGTACGGAGGTGTCTGTCTACGGTGACGGAGGACGCAGAGCCGGTTGAGAGAGTGCTTGCGGGAACGGTCGCGGGGGAAGGTGGTTCTGTGGTAACTCGTCGACTAAGTGTCACATGCCTTGTGTGCGGCAAGCATAGGGAATGGTTCTGTTTTCAGCACAACTTCCAACAAGAGCTGGTCTTGGCCCTGTCCTGAATAAAACACAATTTTGTCTCATTCGCCCGTGCTAGAGTGGACGTTGCGCATAATCGATGTGCGCTATGAAAAACGGATCGGAAACGGTACAGGACTGCGCGTGGGACATGAGAGATTTGGACGCAAAACTCTTAGTTCAAACAGACTTGCTGCACGTGCTGCGCAATTTCGGTTTTTTCCCCAGTTGCAGCAGGAACGCTGCCGAGGGCACGAGGGTATTCGGCTCATTTTTACTGTACCTCCGCAGGATGTGACTGGTGGATGTTTGAGAGAAAACACGCCACAGAGGCAACAAAACGCTTTTTGGGGTGCCGGGGCTTCAAAACTGTCTACACGCGGTCTGCAGTGTTGACTGTGTTGTATTGTGTTCCGGCATTGCAGAGAAGGAGATTGTAGAGCGCCTAAAACGTGCGAGTGGGTTCCCTAAGGCGGCTCAGTAGCTCAAAAGCAAGTGATGCGTTGTGGGCTGGAGATAGGGGCCGGACGCTGGGTACAGATTCGTCCAGCATATTTCCTCGCTCTTTTGGACGCACACCAGACACGAAAGTGACGCGCAGTTATACTAAAAACTTTTCAAATAAGAAAAGTCGACCGGACTGAACGGCATACCCGCGACCGAAATGGTTTCCGGAGATAGTGCGGTGTTCATCAGGAATCAGACATCTGCAGCGGAGGAGTGAGAAACACTCTATCCGCTGGTGCACACGAACGAGGAGTCCTGCTCCAGGAGGGTGCACCGTGTACGGCAGCATATGGACGCCTGTCAAGAACAATGGAGCGGAGGCATAGAATCCGGTGGAGGTCATCGACTGAGCCGGTGTTGGAGATGATACAGCTGTCACCGATCTGAGGGGGGACTTGGCGACGTGAATCCCGAGGTCACCGAAATATCCAGTGGAGCGCGACTGCCTGGCATAGGCATGTTGAATTAGAAAGCTGATGCCCACAAGCCTTTTGGTGACGTCAGCTTGATTTGTCGACAAGGCGAAACGCACTGTGTGAAATTATCTCTCCGATGAGCAGGCCTACGTTTACCTAAATCAGTCACACCAGAGCTGTGCGCGGAACGAGATGGTAAAACGGGAGAGTGGGCCAGTGTCGCTGCGATCACTGCCTCCGCTGGACTACTTAGCGAGTGAGAGGAACAGAGTTCTGGTATCTTGAAATGACAGGGTACAGACGTTCTCTGATCGACTGTGTTCAGCTGCTGAAAAGGAAGAAGAACAAGCAAAACACGCGAGTGTACCCGCAATGATTGTGACACTTCAAAGGCGCAGAACTAGACCTGTCGTTTCTTGTGCGACGCGACAAGCGAGATGAAAACCTTGGGCGATTTGCGCGGTCCGGCGTCCTGAGTGACTGACGTAGACTTGCACGGGTCGCTTCGCACGTTGACAGAAAATCCAGCGTGCTGTTCTTCTCGTTCGTGCGCCTGCTTTACTGAAGTATCACACTGCCGATGCCCTGAAAGGCGTGCCTCTGATGCCTCTCTGGGAAGCTTTCTGTTCTTCAGAATGATTCCATGCACACACCCTAGAACTCCGTCAGGCGACCTTGCATCGGGCAGGCGCAGCGGAACAAAGGTGAACGGAACTGATGATTGGAGAGTCGTGGGATGTATGCAACGTCAACCAACCAAGGAAAAGTCTCCTGCAACCCATGGCGTAAAACTTATGGCCATTGTCTGGATGCGTGAACAAGTCAGAGGGAGCACCGGTTGGTGTTCTAGGCAGGAGTCTGGACGGACGCTGCTTTTTGAGAGGGGTGAACTCGGGAAACGATGTGAGTTGGAGAGTTTAGCGAATATTACGACACCGCACGGAGCTGTTTGTCTACGGTCACAGAGGGGGCAGAGCGGGCGGACAGAATGCTTGCGGGAACGAAGGCCGGAGGAGGCGATTTTGAGGAAATTTCTCTTGACTTCAGCGTCACATGCATTACGTACGGCCAGCATAGGAGATGGTTCCGTTTTCAGCACAAGGTCCACCATGAGCTGGTCTGGCAGTGTCTTGAGTGAAACACACTTTCGACTCAATCATGCAGCCTAGAGTGGAAGTTCCGCAAAAACCTTTGTGTGTTACGAAAAGCGGGTCGGAAACGGTAGAGGGTCGCGCGTGGGACAAGAGAGATTTGGACGCAACACTATCTGTTAGAGCAGGGCTGCTGCAGGTCCTGCACGAAATTGAGTTTTTTCCCCAGTTGCATTGGGATCGCTGCCGAGAGCATGAGGATATTCAGTCAATTTTTAGCGTACCTCCGCAGGATGTGACTGATGGATGTTTGACGGGAAATATGGTACAGAAGCACGGAGATAGCTTTTCTGGTTACCGAGACTTCAACGCAATTGAGACGCGGTCTGCAGAGTTTGCTACGTTGAACTATGTTCCGCGGTTGCAGAGGACGAGGTCGCAGAGGGCCTGGAAGGTGCGAATGGGTTCCCTAAGGCGGATCAGTAGCTCAGAAGTAGTTGTTCCGTTGTGAGCTGGTCGCTGGGTGCAGGTCCGTCTAGTATATCTTCTTGCCTTTCCGATGCACAGCAGAGGCGGAAGTGACAAAGAGTTATACAGAACATTTTTCAAACAACAAAGGTCAACCTGACTGAACGGTTTACCGGCGATCAAAAAGATTTCCGGAGATAGTGCGGTGTTCATCAGGAATCAGCCACCTGCAGCGGAGGATTGGAAAGCACTTCATTCGCTGGGGTACACGAACCTGGAGCACAGCTTCAGGAGGGTGCACCGTGTACGGCAGCATATGGACTTTCGTCAAGAACAATGGAGCAAACTTGTGGAATCAGGAGAAGGTGCTCGTCTGAACCGGTGGTAGGAATGGCACAGCTGTCAAGGGGGCGAAAAAGGTCCTGGCGACTTGAATCCATGGAATAGTGTCCCGTGCGTCTAAAATGTGGAGGAGGACGCATCGCTCCTTGAACTGAACGGTGCCTAGAACCTGCACCTACAACACGTTTTTAGCGGTCCACTGGCGAATCCGCTGCATACGCACGAACGACCACCCGACTACCCAGTGGCGGGCGACTCCTTGGCGGGGGAAAGCTGGTAGGCACACGCCATTTACTGACGTCAGCCTGATTTGCTGTCGACACGATTTGCACCGTGTCTAATTATCTATCCGAGGAAGAGGCCTACATTAACATAAAACGGTGATGATAGAATAGTGCGCGGAACGAGACGCTTATACGGGGAAATGGGCAACTATTGTCGCGGTGACTGCGTCTGCTGGACTATCTAGCAAGTGAGAACAGGGTGCAGACGTTCTGTAATCGACTGCGTCCAGCTGCTGAAAAGGAAGAAGAACGAGCAAAACACGCGAGTGTACCCGCAATGATTGTGACACTTCAAGGGCGCAGAACTAGACCTGTCGTTTCTTGTGCGACGCGACAAGCGAGAAGAAAACCTTGGGCGATTTGCGCGGTCCGGCGTCCTGAGTGACTAACGTAGACTTGCACGGGACGCTTCGCACGCTGACAGAAAATCCAGCGTGCTGTTCTTCTCGTTCGTGCGCCTGCTTTACTGAAGTATCACACTGCCGATGCCCTGAAAGGCGTGCCTCTGATGCCTCTCTGGGAAGCTTTCTGTTCTTCAGAATGATTCCATGCACACACCCTAGAACTCCGTCAGGCGACCTTGCATCGGGCAGGCGCAGCGGAACAAAGGTGAACGGAACTGATGATTGGAGAGTCGTGGGATGTATGCAACGTCAACCAACCAAGGAAAAGTCTCCTGCAACCCATGGCGTAAAACTTATGGCCATTGTCTGGATGCGTGAACAAGTCAGAGGGAGCACCGGTTGGTGTTCTAGGCAGGAGTCTGGACGGACGCTGCTTTTTGAGAGGGGTGAACTCGGGAAACGATGTGAGTTGGAGAGTTTAGCGAATATTACGACACCGCACGGAGCTGTTTGTCTACGGTCACAGAGGGGGCAGAGCGGGCGGACAGAATGCTTGCGGGAACGAAGGCCGGAGGAGGCGATTTTGAGGAAATTTCTCTTGACTTCAGCGTCACATGCATTACGTACGGCCAGCATAGGAGATGGTTCCGTTTTCAGCACAAGGTCCACCATGAGCTGGTCTGGCAGTGTCTTGAGTGAAACACACTTTCGACTCAATCATGCAGCCTAGAGTGGAAGTTCCGCAAAAACCTTTGTGTGTTACGAAAAGCGGGTCGGAAACGGTAGAGGGTCGCGCGTGGGACAAGAGAGATTTGGACGCAACACTATCTGTTAGAGCAGGGCTGCTGCAGGTCCTGCACGAAATTGAGTTTTTTCCCCAGTTGCATTGGGATCGCTGCCGAGAGCATGAGGATATTCAGCCCATATTTAGTGTACCTCTGCAGGATGTGAATATTGAATGTTTGAGTAAACATATGGGACAAAGTTACGGGAAACATCTTTCTGGGTGCTCAAGTTTTAACAATGTCGAGGCAAGGTCAGCAAAGCTTAGCCTAGTGAGCTGCGGTCTGGCACTATATATATGACCTGGTCCCAGAGAGCGTGAAGTGTGAGAGTGGTATGCCTGAAGCTGTTCAGCAACTGACGCGCAAGCGAAACATCGTCACTTTGTCACAGACACCCTCCGCTTGCCGTAGATTCGTCCAGATTGTCTTTTTTGTTCTAAGGGACACAGTACTTGGAATTGACGGGCAACGTTCCAGAGCGCGTTCCTGGTGTCGACGGTCAGTATGTCGAATGCTTAGCAGAAGGTCTGCGTGCTTTCACGATCAAGGACGTAGTGATGAAAGGGAGAAAGGGAACATAGTAGTCGACGATGAAGCGGGTGAGGGATTTTTTTACTCAGCGTTGCGTACAGGAGCTTGGATGTTCCTCGGTTCGTGACGATCATGTCTCGCGGCATATACACTCTTGTCAAAAAAACGGGATCAAAGGCGTGCATTTCACGGCCGTGGTTTCTTGAGACAGAATTAGAACCGATGCTAGAGCCAACATTTTGCATGAAGCCCTGCAAAAGTGAACCCCTGCACTGTTACACCATAAGCCGTAAAAGTGGGCGTGGGTGGTCTAAATCTGGAGCCTGAAACCCCGTGGATCCAGCAACGTAGCACGACTTTGGTTCCACATATGGAGGAACGATCAGATCACTATCCCGTGGAGCACGACTGTTTGAACTCTCCTTAAAATGAATAGCTGGTACGCGTAGATTATTCAGTTGTATCAGCTTGATTAGCTGCCACGATAAAACGCGACGTGAAAAAATCTTCGTTTGAAGAGGAGGCGTTATACATCTTGAAACTGTGACATCGCGAGGATCCGGAGAACGGGGCATACCGGGGGAGTGTCCAACAGTTTGTGACGAGCGTGTGTGTGGAACAACTTAGCAAGTAAGGACAAGAGTGATGTTTGTGCCCTAAGAACGAAACTGTGCAGCCGTTGTTTAGTCGCCTGTATTTGACTGCTAAAGGTGAAGCAAAGCGAGAAGCAGACGCTGGTATTTCGGCGAGGAACCTCGTAGTACAGCCGCTACAGAAGACAGGTCGTTGCTGGAGGTGCACCGGAAGCAAAGGGAACGTTTCGGAAGATGTGCGTGGGCCGGCGCCAGCGTATTCTACAGAAGACGTTCACAGGCAGCCCCGTTGGTGTGCTTTTGAGACGTAAAATTCTGTGCGCCGTCACGTTCCTCCGTTGGCTGCTTTTCAGGAGTACTGCAGCATATTTGCTGTGTGAAGCGTGCCTCTGGCGTCTCTTCGGGAAGCTTTCACTTCAGGAGGAAGGCTGCACGAGCAGATGTTAAAGCGCTGCGGTCTTTCGTTGGAAACGAGGAAGTGAGCTCTGCAGGAAGGACCCGATGACCGACCACTAGCGAGATGGCTTCAACGCAAGCAAACCAAGAATTTACCACGAACAGCACACGCCCTCTGGCTTACGGGTCTGGATAGGATGCAGGAGCTTGTCAGAGGGGGATTTGCTGGTGACCTGAGCGCGAACGTCGAGGGATATTATTTCAGTGTGAGTGACGCATGCAAAATATCCTGTGTGTGATATATCTCCCGATATATCAGATTGAATGGGGGAATCTCGAAGGGCTAAGTGCCGACGCAGAGAGAGGACCCGGAGCGGGCGCACAAAGTGCTTGCTGGAACGATGGAGCTGAGTGTTGCGCGACATTTCTCTTGTCTTCTGTATCACACGCGTTACGTCGAACAAAGTAGGGAACGGTTCTCTGCTCGGTAGCCGTCCACCACAATCAATCTTCGCCTGTCTTCATGAAAACTCCAATTTTGTACTCACTCACACAAGCTAGAACGGGCGTTGAGCAGAATCTGTGTGTGGTATGAAGAGTGGGCAAGAATTGTCACAGGATGGCCGGTGTGCCACAAGAGTTCTGCCGTCATCCAGCATGGTGGTCTCCTAGACAGACGCTGGGGGATTTCGGTTTTCTTCTCAGCTACCGTACGAAAGCAGTAGACAGCAGCAGGAATTTTGGTGTATAGCCAGAGTACCTTCGTAGGATGTGAGTGGTGAAGGTATGAGAAAGAATATGCGAGAGGGGAAAGAGCGCCTCTACGAGTTCAAGCTATAATAGTGTCGAAGCCACGCCTACGGGATTTCACCTCTTGAGCCACGTTCCGGCGTTTCAGGGGCAAAGGTCGCAGAGAGCATGAAATACGAGATTGGGTTACGTGAGACTCTTCTACAACTCAAGTGTAAAGGTTGCGCCCTCGACTGCAGAAGGTATCAGAGTTGGCAGCAAATTCACCGAGCCTGTCTCGTTGTTGTTTGGGTGGAGAGCAGACACGGAACTGACGGCCAGCTACACAAAACAATTTCCCACATAAAATTGTCAAGCTGGTTGAACGGTATACACATGATCAATATGGTTTTCGGAGTTACTGCTGTGTTCCTGAGGATTCGTTTTCGTGCAACAGAGTGGGAAGCGTTCCACCTGCTGAACGTGCATGAAAGTGGCGTCCTGCTTGATCACGCTGCACCGTGTCCGGCAGGATACGGACACTCGTCAAGGACAATAGCGTGGAATCTGCAAGAGGTGCCCGTCTGAGCTGGAGCTGGAGATGGTACAGCAGTCACCGACCTGAGAGAGGCCCTGGAGAGGTGAATCCCTGTAATATTATAGCCTGCATCGGAAATCTGAACGAGCACGCATACTGGTTTGAAACGTGGGTAGAGCCTGCACCCTTAACATGCTTTGGAAGGACCAACAACGGATCCCCCGTTAAGGTAGGAACGATCAGCGCGACATCCAGTGATGGGCGACGGTCTTAACGAGCATGTCAAAACGAAAAGTTGGTACGCACACGCCACTTATTGACGTCGGTTTGATTTATTGCCAAGGTGGAATGCACTGCTTGCGATTACCTCTCCGACGAGCTGGCACACGTTCTCCTAAAGTGAGGAAAGCAGATTGGTGCGTCGAACGAGAGGGTACAGAAGCAGAGTGGGCAACTGTCGCTGTGGTGAGTGCTTGTGCCGGACCATCTAGCAAGTGAGAACAACAGCAGAGATTTGGGTCCTGGAAACGACACTAACCAGACATTGTTTGATCAGCCCTGCCCAGCTGCAGACAAAGAAGCGAAGTGAACACTACACGCAAACGTTTTGCAGAGGATGTTTGTAACCAGGGCGCTCACAAGAAGACAGGACGGGCCTCGTGAGACACGACAAACGAAACGAAAGTGACGGAAGATGCGTGGGTTCCAACAGGATGGTGATTCAGACCCGAACTGCAAAAAAAGTGCCGCAGCTCTGATTCGGAGGTGGGAAATTCCTTGTTCCGTCCCACTCCTTCGGGCGCATGTTATAGTGGGACATTCCAGCGTACACACTCTGGGATATTGGTCTCTGGTGCTTCTTCGGAAAAACACCCGTTCTGGAAGGTCGCATTTGAGCGACCCTGCAATGTGCACAAGAACGTGAGCACCGGACAAGAGATCTGATATCTGAAACCACGCCACCCTGTTGCACCGCCGGCACACTAAGGAGTTTTCGGGAGCCATACACGTCCACCGAAGGGAAGCGTGAACAAGTCAGAGGGAGCGCCTGTAGGTGAGTTGAAGGAGCACGTGGAAGGACATCATTTCTTGTAGGGGCTGAATTGAGGGAATCGTGTGCGCTGGTGAGATCTGCGGATACACAGAATAAACACGTATACCTTAGGAACCTGAATGAAGGTGGAGAGAGAGCCGGCGCACACATTGCTTGCTCGGACGATGGCTGGGGGAAGTGAGTTGAAGCGCGTCAGTGTTTGATGCTGTCCCACATATATTGCAACTGAAATGCGGGGTCGTCATCTCTCCAACACATGTTTCACCAAAGTCGGTCTCGATTTTTTTGCTAGAAATACATAATTTCGACTCAGTCATCTGGGAGAATAAGAAATTGGGCGCACTTTGCGTGATGTATAAAAAGCTGGAGGGAAACTTTTACAGAGGGTGCGCTGGAAATGAGAGGGCTGATGACAGTTGGTAAGGTTCGCCGCTGCAGATGTTCCCCAGTATCACTTTTCGTCCCATGTGAGAAGGTACACTGTTCGCAGCTGGGGGACATCCGTTATATGTTAGGGGTGACTTCAGAGGTAGTGAGTATTGGATGTTTGGCAACTGATATGCTAGAAAGATGTGGAACAAGACGCACTGGCTTCCAAGGCGAGACCCTTAATGCAGGAGTTAGCGTATTGAGGTGGTATTTGGAGTCTGGAGTTTCAAGGGGGATATGTACTCTATATCCCTCTGTGCGTACAAAGGTATATCTATATACATACATGTAAATGTAGTCTGCAACTGTCTTTTGTATATAGAGGGCGCGAAATGTGGGTTTTTATCGGGGAGACTGTTCAGAAGCTGAGGCGCAACTTGTACGTCGTAAAGTGAAGATCGAGTTCTTCAGCTTCTGGCCTATAAAGCCGAGGATGAAGTGGAGAAGCGGCGAATGTGAGTCTCAAAATTGAGGTCGGACCCTCTGCGAAACCTGCACGTGCAGCATGTTTGGATTAGCCAACGGCGGATCTCTTGTATACGGAGGAACGGTCGGTGAGATGAACAGTAGGGCAGGGCTGTTATTCTTCCTGTTCAAATGTTAAAATCAAAAGATGGTATGCACGTGTCATTGGCTAAAGTAACTTGATGTGTGGCTGAGGCCGACTGGGCCATATAAGAAAATCAGTATGCGGCGAAGGCGTTGATGGATCAAAGCCAGTGAAAGCAGAACAGTACGGAGGACGTCCCGGTACAGCGCTAGACTGGGCAATCGCTACTGTACTGGATGTTCTTGCAGGATAATCCAGCAAAGGGAAATAACAGGGGTATTAGATTTCTGAGGTCCACACCGTTCAAACCTGGTTTCTTCGGGAGTGCCCACGTGTAGAAAAGGAAGTGATGAAGCAGGACACGCAGAACAGAACAGTGTTTCAGATGTGGACAGGAACACAGGTCGTGTCTCGAAGGACAGGACAGGCATGAAGAAGGCATCGGAGGATGTGCGCTCCCTGGCGTCGGCGTGATCTGCTGCATGCGGAAACAAGAAGTGCCGTAGATGTGCTTCCGGGGTGGCAGATCCTGTGCGCCGTCCCCTTCCTTCGGGTACCTGCTTTACTGGAGCTGTGAAATATGTGCTTCTTAGGTCTTTGTGGGAGAAGTTCGGCTCCGGTGAAATAGTGGCTGCACAGACGCTAGGACTTTTATCCAGCGGCCTGGTATCGGACAGGACCAAGTGAGCACTGAAGAAAGGACACGACACCTGAACACTGGCCAGATGGTGACAACGTAAGAAACTAAGCATTTTCGGCAAACCGCACACGTCATCTTGCTTGTGGTCACTGTTTGGATGCGTAACCGGGCACGAGAGTGCACCTGTTGATGTTCTGAATAAGAGTGTAAAAGGACGTTACTTTATCATGAGGGACGAACTGGAAGAACGCCATACGTTTGCGTGATGCGCAGATCTATCAAGACACATCAAGACACAGTAGGGAGTGAAGCGTAGGTAATGACAGCGGATGCGGAGCGGGCGCATAAGATGCTTTCTGAAACGTTGGTGGAGGTAGGCAAATCGAAAGAGACCTGTCTCGCCTTCAACGTCAGAAGCACTATGCATTAGATTTGTCAAGCGTAGAGAGCGGTTCTCTCCTCGTTGAGCGGCTTCCCAAAGCCGACATCGGTCGTCCTATTAGAAACCCCAGTTTTGCTCGTGTCAGCTGGTTTGGAATGCACGTTGAGAAGAATCCGTAGTTCGGGTAAAGACCGAGCCGGAAAAGGGGCAGTTTTGCCTGCAGGGCATGAAAGCTGGAACGACGCGAGAAAGATAGGCCCTGGGACAGATACTGCAAGGCTTCGTTTTGGTGGTACCTACAGCAGCAATGCTGTTTAAGGAAGCAGAATTCAGAGTATATCGAGTTGACCTTTGTAGGCAGTGAGCAGAGGATACGTGAGGAGCGAAACAGCCTGGTACGGATGTGGAATTCCGTCTGGTAGGTGCTGAAGCTCTTGTGATGAGACTCTCTTTGCAAAGGTTAGTCTACTGACGTGCTTCCCACCCCTTCGCGCTGCTCACTGCGGAGACAAGCCTAGGGAGGTCCCTTTCAGCGCTTCAGGGGAGGGAGATGCAGGGAGTGTGAAATGAGGGATTGGAGTCCGACTGGAGTCCGTGAGGCTCTCGAGCAGCCGAGGCGCAACTGAGGCGTGGTCGAGGAGAAACGCGTACTCGATGGTGACAGCGGAATCACTGCACACGTCCCGCTGCTATTTGAAGAAGCAGCAAACCCGACAGATGATGAGCCGCTACGTACAGTGTCTCGGATTACGGCCGCCGCTAGGTTGAGCGACTTAGAGATAACATTGGCCCAAGCCGGACAGAAGGGCAGCACACAGTAAAAAGCACACGAAAGGGAGATATTGATCCACGGGAGTGTGTGGTGTCATGGAACGAGTGCAAGGTGACCCAATTCATAAAGAAACGGCGTGGAAGCTCAAGGAGGCCTCCGTCTACAGCAGAATCAGAGAAGTTTTGACCTATCTTTGTTCTCACAGAGCTCTGGCAGATTAAATCTGGATAATATTGTACGGTGCGCCTGTGACGTAAAGGGGGTCTATATCACTCCGAAAGTTGTGCCTATACGGTGGGTAGAACTTGCAGGTGAAACTTGTTTTGACTGGATCATGGGCGGGTTGGCTATTTTTGCAGGAACGGCCATCGTGATATCCAGTGATGCACGATTGTTCGGGACAGAGTGTGTTAAAGTGGACAGATTTTGCGCACCCTTCACAAGTTAATCCTCTCTGATTTGCTGCCGAGGTACAGGGCGTCGTTTGAAATTCTCCGCTCGACTAGGAGCCTGTCTTCCTTTAGGAACGCGATGCCAGAACCCTGCTGAAAACGAGAGAGCACAGTGGGAGAATGCACAACTCTCACGGCGACGAGCGTGTTTGAGGGGCAACGTAGGACCAGTAAGGCAGGTGAGAACAACGGGGAATTCGTATCCTGAACCGAACCTGTTCAGGCGTTGTTTGGTCAGCTGTGTCGAGCTCCACAAGAGAAGTAGAAATGAGCACGGTGTGCGACTGCTTTCCAACGAACGGTGGCAATACAGCCGCGCACATATAGACGCGTCACGCCTTGGAGCACTCCACGCGCGAGAAGAAAGTGTCGGATAAAATGCGTTTTCATGGAGCAACGTGTTCTACAGGAGACCTCCGGAGGAAGAGCTCTCGGCGTTGTGCCAAGAAGCAATATTCGACTTGCCGCCCCCATCCTTCGGGCACCTGCTTCACAGAATCATTGCAGCCTAGCCGCTCTGAGAAATGTACCTCTTATGTCTCTTTGAAAAGGGCCCCTTGTGCTGTGAAGTTTGACGCAGAGATGTTAGCGCGTTCACCAGCGTCCCTTCGTTGAACAGGCACGAGTGAGTACTTTACAAAAGACCTTATGATTGAACAGTGGCGAGAGGGCTGACAAAAGTGAAAGCTAATATTTCCCCAGGAGCCGTACGTCGCCTAGCTTCCGTCCCTTGTCCGGATGTGTGGACACGTCGGAGCAAACACCGGTTGATATTCTCAGAGGTAATGTAGAAAGATGTTTCCTCTAGTAGGAGACGAACTGGGAGAACGCTGTGCGTTGACGATTGCTGCGTGTATATGGACCAACTACGGATGTTGTAGGGAGCTTTGTGCCGATGGCCAGAGAGAAAGCGGATCGGGCCCACAGGATGCTTGCTGGAACCCTGGAAGGGGAGGCGAGTCGGTGGACAACTGTCTTGAGTCCGTTGCCACATGCATTAGATACACCAGAAGAAGGATCAATTCTCCTCTCAGCGCACGTTTCACCACAACCAGTCTCGGCCTGTCTTGAAGAGTACCCAATTTCGACTTAGTCAGCCGAGCTCGAACGGACGTCACGTGAAACGGGTTTGCGGTAAGAAGAGCGAACCGGAAGCGGTACAGCGCCGCGCGTGGGACGTGGGATGTCTGAAGGTCTACAGAATGATACGCTCCGGGGGAGAAGCTGCGCTTATTGGTTCCAGCTGTCGTACGAGCGCTGTGGAAAGCAGCAGTACATTCAGGACATATGTAGCGTGACTTCGTAGGAGGCGACTACTGGATGTTTGGGGAAAAAAGTGCTAAAGAGATACAGAACACGCTTTTCTGGGACCTCAAGCTATAGTTGTCTGCAGACGTTGTCTACAGGCTTCAACCTATTGAGCTACGTTCCGTCGTTCAAGAAAAATGCCTCTGAGAGCGCCAAATATGAGATAGGCGTTGCTGCTACACCCGATACTGACAAAAAATTCATCGAACACGTTTCCTTGTGATGTGAAGACCTGCTATTGACGAACAGCCACGCAGGTGGTGTTGCAGATGAGGCGAATGAGGGCAGTCGGCAGGCTAAACCACGTGTAGCAAACCTTGGTGATTTCGTGACTGGGGATGCGTTATTTGGACTAAATTTGTTGTTGGCAATAAACCGGATGATTTTTCTATTTGGACGGATGGTGTCCCGTAGCACCGTCGCGGTCAACACGGTAAGAACGAGGCGTAAAACTTCAAATAGATGCCCTGTTAACTCAGAATAAGATGTGAATCCTGGCGCACAATTCTGGTGGACGTTTTGATAACGAGAATGCCTCCACTATTGTACGGTGCACCTCCCAAGAACTGAACGCGGACGCATACTGGTTTGAACGTTGAGCCTGGAGGCTGCGTAGATGCTGCAGCTGTACCATTTTTTGAGTGGACCACTGGCTGTCATATGGATGAACGATCCTCGCGATATCCAGTGGTGTACCACTCTCTGGGACCGTTCAATGAGAAGCTGGTATGCAAACGTCATCTAGACATTCCTTCTCGAATTATGGCTGAGGTGTAGTGCGCCACTAAGGTTCTCTATCCGATGAGGAATCCCTTTTTACACTGCAATCGTAAGACCAGAACGGCCTCAAGAACGAGACAACCCAGCTGGAGTGTGGTGTAGTGTCACTGCGACAAGCGTTCGCGCAAGAGGATATGGCTAGCGAGAACAACCGGAGTAGATGCGAGCTAAAAAAAAAGTTCCAGGCATTGTTTGGTCAGCCATGTGGAGCTGAAATGAGCAGGACATGCGAGTGCCTTCCGAAGGATAGTGGTAATACACGTGCACTGATGAACACAGGTCGTGTCTCGTGGGACACGAAAAGCGCGATGAAAGCGTCGGACGATGTACGTGTTCTGCCGTCGTCGTGATCTACAGCAGATCTGCAGAGGAAGCCCCTCAGGAGTTTTTCGAACAAGGAAGATTCTGTGGGCCGCCCCCGTCCTTGGGGACGCCTGCTTACGGACTCATTCCAACACAGTTGCTGGGAGAAACATGCGTCTGACTTCTCTTCGAGAAAAGCTTCACTCTGCTGAAAATGTTGGCGCACATGTGTGAGAACGTACACCAGCGGCATTACACCGGACAACCGACGGGGAGAGCTGTGGAAAAGGAATTTAGAACTGAAAACCCATGAGGTGACTGGAAAGTCTGAAAAACAAAGAATTTCCCCGTGAGCCGCATGTCGGCTGGCTTACGTCCTCTGTCCGGATGCGTGGACACGCCAGAACCGGTTGGTGTTCTCTGGGGAATTGTGGGAGGACATGCTCCATAGAGGGTGACGAACTGCGAGAATACCGTACGTTGACGAGTACTGCGGAGATATCAGACCAATTACGCGGATGTTGTAGGGACCTTAGTGCCGATAGCGACAGAGGACGCGAATTGAGCACGCAGAATCGATGTGGTAACGACAGGGGGAAAAGACGTATCTGAGGAAATCTGTCGGGGCTTCAGTTCCACATACATTGTATACAGAATACGTAGGGGACGCTTGTCTTCTGAGCACTCTGTACACCAATGACCGACTCAACCTGTTTTCCACGGGGCACAATTTCGACTCAGTCACCCGTGCCAGAACGGACATGACAGAGAATCTGTGTGCGCAATGAAGATCCGGCGGGATAAGGGTTGACAGTCACCAGTGGGACACAGGAGAGGCTTGACGACGTCCAGTAAGATAATCTCTGATGCAGACGCTGGCGAGTTCGGCTTTCCTACCAGTTAAGGGAAAAAAAGCTGTTGGAAGCAGCATGATACTCTGTGTGTAGCCAGTATTCCTATGTTGGAAGTGAGTGGTGAAAGGTTGGGGAAAAATATTCCACAGAAACACGGAAAACACACAGAATAAGAGGCGAAGCTAGACGCATCATTTTAAACGACGTTCTGACGACGCGAATTATAGCATGCTCCCAAGATTTGAGCTAGGACGCATACTGGCAGGACCCCGCGTAGATCCTGCAGCTGTAACTTTTTTTGAATTTTTCACTGGCGTACTCCCTCATTGTGAAAAACAATTGTCGCGATATTCAGAGGTACACCACTCTTTGAAATTGAGGTCCTTTAATGAGCAGCTGGTACGCACGTGTCATTCAGTTATTTCAGCTCGAATCACTACGGAGGAGTAGTGTACTATCTAGGATTCTCTGTAAAACGAGGAAGCCCTTTCTGGGCCGGAATGGTAGTACCACATCGGCGTGAAGAATGAGAGGGCTCAGCGGGAGGGTGGGCAATTGTCATTGTGACGAGTGTTCGTGCACGAAAATGTAGCAAGTGAGAACGACGGGGATATCCGGGTGCTAGAACCAAGGTGCGGAGACATTGTTCGGTCATCTCTGTGGAGCTGCAGTGAGCCGGACACGCGAATGCATTTGAAGGGACGGTGGTAGTACAGGTGCACTGATGAATACAGCTCATGTCTCAGGGGACACGAGAAGCGCGGTGAAACCTTCAGGTGATTCAAGTGTTCGGGCGGCGGCACGATCTACATCAAATCTACAGCCGAAGTGCCTTAGGTAAATTTCTGGCAAGGAAAATTCTGTGCGCGGCAACCCCCCCTTCGGCCGCCTGTTTACGAACTCGCTCCACTTACTTGCTGGGGAAACAAGGCCCCAAAAATTTGAGAATATTCAGCCGCAGCCATACATCGCACAGGCGCAAGTGAGTACTGCAGAAGAAGACATTGTGTCCGAACACTCGCAAGAATGGTTGGAAGGTCAGAAAACTAAGAATTTTCCGCGAGCGGCGCACCGTAGGGACACTTGCTGGTAATTTGAGCTGAATTGTGGAAGAAAGTCTCGTCGCGGTGGAGGTTGAACTGGTAGGGCCCCCTGCCCTGGAGAGACCTGCGCTTTTACCAGACCAAAGAGGAATAGCTTAGAAAGCTATGTGCTGATATTGACAGAGAATTTGGAGCGGATGCACAGAACGGCTGACCCAAGGAAGACGGGGAAAGGCGATTGGGAGGAAATCGGTCGTGGCATCAGCGCCACATGCACTACATGCAGCAAAGTCAGGGATGGATCTTTCTTCGGAACACTGTTGCACAAATTCTACCACGGCCTGTCGTGCAGAGAAACAATGTGTTGAGTCAATCCGTTGGGTCATAGTGGACGTTATGCAGAGTGCGCGGGGGTACCGAGAGTAGAACTGAAGTCGGGGAGTTGCGAACATTATTTAAGGCAAGGCTGACGGCACCCCGGAAGGCAAGCCCCGAGAGGCATACTACAGGTCTCCGTTTTATTGAGGTGTATAGCAGTAATGCTGTTGAAGGCAGCAGAACTCAGAGTATATCTGGTTGATCTTGGTAGACATTGAGCAGAGGATACTTGAGACGCGAAACAGTCTTGCAGGGATGCGGAAATCCGTGTGGGAGGTGCTGAAGCGTTTGTGATGTCGAGACTCTCTTTGCAGAGTTTAGTCTACTGAGGTGCTTCACACCCCTTCGCGCTGCTCACTGCGGAGATAAGCCTAGGGAGGGAGATGCAGAGAATGTGGAATGAGGGATTGGAGTTCGTGAGGATGTCGAGCAGCCAAGGCGAAACTGAGGCGTGGTCGAGGAGAGACGCGTGCTCGATGCTGACCGCAGAATCACTGCACACGTCCCGCTGCTATTTGGAGAAGCAGCGAACCTCACAGAAGACAAGCCGCTACGTATAGGGTCTCGGATTTACGGCCGCCGCAAGGTTGAGCGGCGTAGAGATAACGTTGGCAGGGTGGTGATCACTTGTGTGCTTAGAAGGAATTAGTCGTCGGCATCAAGAAGGATGGATGAGCAACACACAGTAAAGAGAGGCCGTCTGAAATTCTCCCGTTGACTAGGAGCCTGTCTTCCTTCAGAAATGTGATGCCAGACTCCTGCTGAGAACGAACAAGCACAGCGGGAGAACGAGCAAACTGTCATAGCGAAAAGCGTTTGTGGAAGACAACTCAGCAAGTGAGGACAACAGGAATTTCGTATTCCAGATGGAAGGTGTGCAGACGTTGTTTGGTATATGGTGTCGAGCTGCTCAGAAGGAGTAGAAAGGAGGAGGTTATGCGGATGATTTTCGACGGACGGTGGCAGTACAGGCGCGCTCACGAAGACGCGTCGTGCCTAGGGGGACTCGACGCGCGAGAAGAAAGTGTCGGATAAAATGCGTTTCCATGCAACAGCGTGTTCTACAACAGACTTGCACAGGAACTGCTCTCGGCGTTATGCCGAGAAGCAATATTCGACGTGTCGCCCCTATCCTTCGTGCACGGGATTTACAGAATCATTGCAGCCTAGCTGCTTTGAGAAATGTTCCTTTTATATCTCTTTGGGTAGAATTCCGTTGTGCTAAGAAAGTCGAGGCAGAAATGTTGTTGCGTCCATCAACGTCCCTTCGTGGGACAGGGGCAAGTCAGTACTGCAGAAAGGACTTTACGATTGAACCGTGGCGAGAGGATTGACAACAATGGAAGCTAATTTTTCTCCGGGAGCCGCATGTGGCCTGGTTTCCGTCCACTGTCGGGATGCTTGGACATGTCAGAGGTAGAACCGCGTGATGTTTCCATAGGGAGCGTGAAAAGGTGTTTCTTCTACTAGGAGACGAATCGGGAGAATGCTGTGCGATGATAATACGTCAGTGTATATGTGACCAAATACGGATGCCGTAGAGAGCTATTTGCCGAGACCGAGATCGAGTGTGGATCCGGCGCACCGAGTGTTTGCCGGAACGATGGCCGGGGGAGGCGAATTGAACAACTCTTGTGGCCTCAGTGCCACACGCCTTACGTACACCAGATCCACGGGACCGCTGCATTCTCAGGAAACGGCTCGTCAAAGCCTGTCTCGTTGTGTGTTGCACAAAACCGAATTTCGACTCAATCACCCAGACTCGAACGGACGTTGCACAGAATCTGTGTCTAGTAGGAAGCGCGGGGGGAAACGGTACAGAGTCCCGAGTTGAACATGCGAGGCCTAAAAGGATCGAATAAGATAAGCCCTGAGCCAGATGCCGGGCGACTTCAATTTTCCTTCCAGCTGCCGGAAGAATGCTGTTGAATGGAGCACGATCTTCAGTATACATTCAGGATACCTTCAAAAAATGTGACTGCTGAGTGTTTGGGGAAACATATGTCAGAGGTACGAAAAACGTACTTCCAAGTGCTCTAGATACAAGAGTGTCGAGACACTGCCTAAGGAGATTCACCTTTGGAACGATATTCCGGCGTTTCAGGAAAGGAGGTCGCAGAGTGCGTGAAATGTGAGACTGATTTGCGTGAGGGTGTCCAACAGCTCAGGCGCAGGTTGTTGCGTCGTCCAGTGGAGATACTTGACTGACGTTAGTTGTAGATCCGTCGGGCCTGTCTCGTCGTTTGGAAAGGTGGCAGGCAAGGAACTATCGCATTGCTGCACAGTGCATTGTTCAAATAAAAGTGTCGAGCTGGTAGTACGGTTTACAGAGGATAAAAATGGTTCCCAGAGACAGGGGTTTAAGCTTCGAGTGATATCTTTCAGAATTTCGGGCTTTCAAGGGGCTTGCATTCCAGCGTCGAGTGTGCGTTAATGGCCTCCAGGGCTTCGTCGTTAGGGTTCATGTTTTAGCAACACAACGATGAGAACGTGGGACGAAGAACCGAGGATAATTCACATAGAATAGAGAAGAACGAAGAAAATCGAGTGCCCGCGACGCGAAACTAAGTGAAGAAGAGTCGATGACGGATTCGAAAAGGGTTGAAAGTCCTCTTACTGCGGCTTGGTTATATGTAGAACTTTGGTGCTGATTGGTGTGCACCCTCGTTCGTTCCCTGCGAGACATGATCAGTTCATAAATAAAAACGTAGCCAAGTGGAGGAACATGCCCTCGCTTGTCGACAATGAGTTATTTACAATATGAAGCATGTTTACTGCTGTTTCGGATTCCAGCTGCGTCGTCTGAGCCAGGACAGTTAGTGCAGTCAATGGTCGGGGAAAGCAGTGAATTTGGTTTATCGAGAGAATTGTGTATCGCAGCGGCCTCCATATAAGGCACGGATTCCGCTTGCCTTTAAGGTAGCTTCCAGTCTAGATAAAGGGTGACTGGGAGGGCGGTTTCTGCTGATATGAGACTTTCGCGAGGAGTAGGCATCGGCGTCTTATGCCGATTGAGCCTGCCAAATTACTCCGTGTCTCGACGTGTGAAGAAAGCAGACTTTTCTGCTGGGGGAGGACACGCGGCGACGGCCGGTGCTGCAAAGACAGGCGAAGGTAGGATAAGGCACACGCGTCTGTACAGCCAGGGGGTTCGCATACACAAGATGGGAGCGTGTAAAAAGCAAACGCTTCTAGACATCTTGCCTCTCCACAGCTGAATAGGCCTCAAGGGGAGCGATCTCCGCCAGCGTCGTTATAAGGGCATTGCGAGAGAGTCCGACACAGGTGGCCACGAGGCAGAAGACGCGCTCCACAACTGCTCCTGGAATGCGGGCTCTCACGGCAGATGGTAAGATAAGCACTCAGGTGACTCCTGTTGTTTTTTGTGCTGTTGTAAGGAAGAAGGAGAAAAGAAACTCACCAATGATGGATTCTCGGTAAGGCAGCAGCAACAAACGAGTGCCACAAAAAGCCGTTTGTCGCATACACACCAACACCTCACGACATGCAAAGGAGACACCATAAAGGCTCGTTGGAAGAGTTTTGAAAGCTGCACACATTTACAAGATTCCAACTCGCGAAGTACAAAATTTGGCCACTTAAAGGGCTCCCGCATTTCAGGGGAGAACTTGCAGACGGTTTGAGATCTGGCGTAGGGATTCTAGAGGTTCTCGAGTGCCTGAACAGCAAATGGCTTACTATGCCACGTGCCAGCTAGGCCGCAAAAGCAAGCACGCAGGGGCTCCTTCTCTCCGGAGTTCCATAATGCAAACCGGTCGCGAGACGTTCAACCTGCAAGCGAGACACACTGCTTGCGTTGAGCGGATGGCGGGTGCTAGGCCCTAGGATCGAAGACTGGTAGATGTACAAACCGAAGGAAGAAACCATCAGTAGCCGCCACAGGAGTGACACAATTTTCTCCTTTCAATAGCCCAGACTGAGTGGCTTATTCACAACCTGGCACAGACCGTGGCGACACGAGCGACTACGAAGGTGCGTCTGGCGTAACTCGCTTGGACAGAGCGCAGTTACTGCAGAGGCGGCGTCCTTTAACGTGAGCGTTGTGCTGCAAGTGTGTGTGGTACGCAGAGAGAGGCGCGGCACGTGGAGTGGTACTGCGAGCCAAATTGAGGCTTTAGAATGGCGTCGCTGCATGTAGACGCATTGATGGAATATCACTCTGACTTGCTGCACCGTACTGTGGCATAGGAGATTTGGTGTTTTTCCAGGGGGAGTTAAATGCCTTTAAAAGCAAGCATAGTCCTCGATTGAACAAGCCTCGTCGTTTTCAATGTTCGTGATCCACAGAGGCCTAGGAAAACAGGGGTGTCTGCGTTCGGGAAGCGAACAGACACAGACATTGGTCATGGAGACGTGAATGGGTTGGCGAGGAAGCGTCCGGAATGCTCTACAGCATGCGAGGTTTGAAGCGACCACGAACGAGAGGACATTGCCTTGTTTCACGCTACAGTTAAACAGATGGTGCTGACCTTCATAACTGATCGGGAATGGACATGTTTTCTAGAGTCGTCCTGCACGTGGAGTGCCTTGTACGCATTCGTGCGAAAGAGCTTGCCTCGAATCCACTCCTTTGTCGGACTGTTTTGACATTGTCGCAATGCGGGTTTGTTGCTCTAATATGCTCTCACTAGTGTTCGGTTGAGGAACAAGCGATGTGCCGAAGAGAATTGTAGATAAATTTGCAGTGACATCCTCGCTCTGAATCTCTGTGTCGATAAGCACTACAAATGGGACTTGAATGTGGAAGGGTGGCAAGATAGTTGAGACGGCAGCCGCGTAAGGCTTCTTCTGACGCCACCGGCCCTCTTGCTTGGCACCTAATATAGACGTCGTTGAGCAGCCGGGCGGTGGCACTTCCCGTGGTGGGCGGTGAAGAGCAAGGAAAGTGTGCGTTAGCGAGGGCTGTTGAGGTCTCTTGGGGACTGAGGCAGACCAGCTGCAAAGGACAGCTGACCAGCGACGTTGGCCATTAGCTTAGTGGATAGGAGCGGGAGGTGCCTGGAGGACGATCTGTCTTGTTTTCAGTGGCGCACGCAGGTTCAGCGTATAGAAACGTATATCACCATTGACTCACTGTCCGCAGCTCTGCTCTGCGTGTCTACGGGAAACATTATCCTTGTTAAAACCATTTTCGCTAAGAAAGACGGTGCATCGTGCCCACGTAATGGTTGATAAAGTAGAAGGAAACACGGCTATCTAGTCCGTTATGAATGAGAGCCTTGACAGAAGGGGGGCACGGTTTGGCACGAGGCTACGAACCTTCTGGTTCTGTTGACGGCCTACAGTACACTAGGTTATGTCTTTTAACCTCTCTTGCCGTCTTAGGGCGTAGGTCGCTGAGAGCACGACACGTGGAATCAGACTGCCTGAGAATGTTGACGACCGCAGCCACAGATGGAGCATCGGCGTCTCCGCCTGTGCTCGGCGCTGCCAGCAAGTCCGTGTTCTGCATCCAGGAGACATACTGGCTTGATTGGAGGTGAGGAAGCACACAAGGGAGACGCAAGTGGACGAAAGTCCTTGTGAAGTGTGTAGGGCATATTTGGGCGGGGGTTAGTGTTAGGTATAAGATGTAATCATCATCTGCACTGGAAGGTTGGAGGCTTTTAGCTGCTTATGTGTGAGTCCTCCGAAACATTCCGCGGTGGGACGTCGTTCGTGGGGATTACAGTTCCTAAGAAGACTGGTGGACAGTGGCACTGTCAAATTGTATCACAGCAGCATTTGGGCAAGGATACCGCACTTTCGAAAAATGTCTTCCACCAAGTTTCCAATTATTTCCTGTCGATTTCGTGAGTCACTGTTAGCTTACTCTTTTCGCAGTTGTTACTGACATGGCTTTCGTTCGCAACGCTACCACGGAAGAGCCCTACTGCGCTGTCTCGTACAGTGGCGTCACCTTAGAATTTCTACGCGGTCTTCTCGCACCCTAGCGCAGACGCAGCAACGGCACACGGCAAGCCCAAAGCTAACGTGCAAACACACTAGCTGGTTCGCGTCTCCCCCATACGTTGTTTCCATCTTCGGCTTCCCGCATTCTGTTCATCCGAAGTGACTATGGCTATACAGTGACGGGCCGGCCAGTAACATCGGAGTTCTTAGGTGTTGTAAGCGGGGTCAAAGTGGTGCTTCAGTGGAGGGTGTCGATGTCAGAATCGGGTCATATACCGAATAGATCGGTGTTGCCTTATTGTCAAAGTGTCACTGTTACGAAATCAGCCGTGCGTTGGGATAGCGGGCAAACCGACTGCCACCAACGAATCCGGACTGTTCTGTTTCTGTGCACATAAACAGAGCAGCTTTCTGCTGTCAAGCCTTGAGGCACACTTAAGGGGCCTCAGTTCGAAACTAAAAATATGAGTCTCTGGGCCATCCACGGTAGTCCCGCCCCAACAATTTCTGACGTAAAAAGGGTGCTTTACAGGATTCTCAGAAGTGAGAGGACGGATGTGTATTAACTGCGACATTTCGGCAGTATCCTGGTCTCACTTGTAAATCGATACTTCTTCTGGAAGCCTGTTCTGAAGGACAGATCATACAGGTTGATGCTCGTAGGGATACCTAGTTCTGAGTCGTCTGGCTTTGCAACGCAGCTGTTCTCTGGTGTCTCTTGTCAACAGCCACTATACCGCTACCTAAGTTGTTGGTCTCGCAACTATTCTGGGAGTTCACACAGCCGGAAAGCTGACCAGTAGCTGGGATCCGTTGAAACGCAAGCGCACTGCAAAAGCACACGTAATTCACGGATTCCTACCATCTCCCGAAACTTCGTGAGGGCCTCACGACAAGACGGGTCCTTACCCACTCTCTTTTGCACTCTTTATCCGTCCTTAATATTCTCTATGGTGCATACTTTCTGTCCAACCGCAGGCGTTACTGTATCCTGAAGGTTGGTAACATGTGCCTGTGCTTTCAAGCCCCTTGTCTAATTAATGCCACATATTTGAATACTTGACGTGTTGACGGAGATTTCTCGTTGTGCGGTCTCCACAGGTGAAGAGGCGTCACTTTTTCTCCGGTCTGTGACTCCCGGCAGAGAACTGTGCTGTGTCGTAGGAGGTTTTGTTTTGTAGACGTAGTCCGTCACATGTGACAGAGGATATCATTGTGTTAAATGATGCCGACAGTCATCCCTTGTCTTTTTTAGGCGGAGCGACCACCACAGAACGCAACACTATCTCCTCGTCAACAGTGGAGTACTTTTTACGTTTCTTCTGTATCGTGAGGTGTAGTAGGAACTTTGTTACGTACAATTCGTTGTGTACGTATATGCGTGTGAGTGTGTGACGCGAGGTCCCACATGAAGCCGATAATGGGTGCTTTGAGTTCTTTAGGCGCAGCGATCAGGACGCCTCAAGCTATTCTTATTCGTAAAATACTAAGTTCTACACATATCTAAAGTATCCCACTGTGTGCAAGGAACTTTGTTTCGCACGCTTATCCGTTCGAATGCACGGCCCAAGGAGCCGTTTGTGTGCCAAATGCTCCAGGCAATGTGTGCCTCACTTTCCTTCAGCAGCAGTCACTACCGAACCCACCAGTTCTCCACTATTAGTAGTGTGCTATAGTCCATGCGTTTCTGCTCTCTTGTCCGGGGTTTACGTATTTAGGGTTTTAGGGTTAAGGGTCTCATTGTGGACGAGAGGGACGGAGAAAGAGTAAAGCACCTGGACGCCGCCCCTGTCGTCGTCGCCGTCCTCGTCATCGTTTTCTTTCAAGGTGATCAAACGTCGTGCCTGTGCCGTGATTCTATATTGTGTGTCGTGCCTGGCGTCTCACTAGCGGATATCCAATGCTCGGTCGGATCTCGATGAGCAAGACGCGGTTCAGTTTTATCATAAACGTTGGGCAGCGCAAGCTTGATGTACTGCAGTGGACGCTACGTCACAGCGTACTTTTTCCTACGATTCTATTGGGCCCTTAGCACAGATTGTACACCTTCCAGAAAGGAAGAAGCTTTGAGTTCACCGACTGCTCTTTCGTGAATGCACGTTTTCACGGTGTGTACTCAGTGGCGGTACGTTTTGCCGCACCAGCCGCTTCCTATAACACACGCAAGGCACTTCCTGTGCATATATTTTTCTCGAGCAGACACTCTCCTAAATGCCCACTGCCGCATCGGTCTTCCCCTTATTCTTTGCCTGTGTCACCAGAATCTCCACCTCTCCTACGCGATCGAAATACAAATCTACCTTTGTTGCCCACAAGCGTGCCCTTCTTTTCGCACGAGTCCCCTCTTCATCACAAGATACATTCAGCCGAGAACACCGAGCGGATTACTTCCTTCCAACGCTAGATATTCTCGATGTTCTCAAGTGACGGATTCCTCGCCACACGTAGCCACCAGGATGACAGCTCTTTCGCCTCAACAGCTGTCACTCTCTCCGCAGATCCTTCCGCAGTGCCCTGTAGGCGCAGCCAGTTCCAAATGATGTACTCAAACTGTCTGACACGTAACACGCTTCGGCAGCAGATGAACGGTCACCACGCGGTGTGCACGTACTTTCTCGCGATGGCGATGTTTCCTTTGCAGGTTTCGTCACTCCGGTTGACGGGCCTGGCCCTCCGTTCCTGCATATAGGACGGTGATCGCAAAAGAATGTCACAGCCTTAAGTTGTACGCAAGTGGTAGCGCCGTGGTGGCAGGCGTACGTGCGTCCCACCCCCTACCTGTGCTACCTCTGGCATTGTGCGGACGTGCTGTCTGTGGTCATCCGTTCCGAGTCGTCGTAAATTCTTGACTGCTGCTGGTTCCGCTCCACAAGGCGGTCGTGTCCGCGCGATCAACGCGTTCGCCTTCTCCTCTTCAGCCTTTTTTCGTTGGCCATCTTCTCCTTGCTTTTCACCACTGCACGCCACAAGCAAGGTCTTTGTCTCGCTCATAACTACTTTGCACATCGTATCACTGACGCCTGTGAAGACCTACAAAATTTGTACTTCACTTCCGATTTCCCTGCGGATATTACTGCACGCTTGAGCATGAACACTATCCACCAGGCGGCACCTGGTTCTTGTCACTCTGTATCCCTTGCGCTAATCTCCTACGTACTGTCTTTTCACAAAAGAGAACACTGCACTATGTCAACTAGCAGCTAGCCTGGCACACAGCTGCGAATGACGGAACGCTTTCAAGGATGAAGGTTGTGGATCACCGTATGCAACCCGACTCCGTGATTAACGCCCACCACGTTTTCTTTGCCTGAAGCGACGTGATACGATGATTGGCAAGCATGTGTGAGCCCCGTCTTTGCAACGTGAATGATTTTATAGCCTTCTACGCATGTCCAGTATACTCTCTGAAAACCCGTCGTGAGCACTCTTTATTCCACGAGTATCCACCTGAACAGCGGAGCAGCTACAATTACATGGGTGGACTTCCTTCTGCCCCCCGCTGGCTGGTCTGTCATATAGCAAGACGGGAGACAAGGAATGCTGCATTTGTTTCACTCGCAAGCGCAGTCTCTGCCCGGATGGGCTTCCACTTGGAATCTGCGGTCTCCCGTGGGTCCACCTGGCTTGCCATATGTCGTACATTGATTGTGCAATCCTTGCCTCTGATATACCAGTTCGAATTGAAATCACGAAAGTTGTTTTAATTCGAGCGACCGACAGACCGAAGGCCGCAGAGTAAACTTCAAGCAGGTTGAAAATTTTGCTTCTTTCAGTTTAATGCATGTGCCACTGAAGGTGAGAAACTGTGCCTGCCCGTCGCCCCCACGTGCTTTGAATTCAGCGAAGACGCAGCGCTCCTTGTGGACGACACGCGGCAGAAGCCGCCCTCCGAATGCGTAGACTACAGCCACTCCGCACGGCATCATACAACCGGTTCCTGTTCTGCCCGGTGCTTGCCCTTCGTTGCTTACCACGAAGTATCATCGTTCCAGGTTCGCAGCTCACGACACCAATGGACACCATCTGTAGCCTGAGCGATACTATGTGTCGAGGAGCAGAGCGGCAGTGCTGCCAAGAAGAATCCTTCGTGGCATACGGCGCAACAATCTCGCGGACCTTCCGTAAATGTGTATTTTCTCCACTGCTCTGCAAATGCTGCGTCACAAAATGCCCCCACGGTAAAAACTGGCGCTCGGAATATCTCCAGACCTCCTTCGTTCGGAATTGATCCTCTCTCAACCTAACACCACGAAGAAGTTGTAGGACCAACTAATATGCAGCGCGCTTGTTGTACAAATTGCATGTGAATCGATCCTCTTACACACGTCCTTTTCTGGGGAATAAGCGCTATGCATGCACACGCTGAACGGATATTTTTCATAGAGTAATGCCGCGCCGAATTAGCCATAACCGCCTTTTATTCTTCTTTGCGTGCATCACCACTGTTTCCGTTCCTTCCTATACAATTGGTATATCAGCCTGCTCGCTGTTCCTCAAATGGATCTCCGGCGCGTTCAAATGCCGACGAGGACAGCGTCTAGATTGCCTCGATTCTCAGCCGACGGCATTTCGACTACTGCTACTCGCTGAGTCAGTAGCCACCAGCAATGATCACGGCAACGGGTATTCGACCCCCGCGCGTACCGCATAGTTCTGCGCTCCCCTTTAGACCGTCCGAGGAATCAGGTCCTCCGTCAGGCAGACAAAGGGTCGTGCCACATAGTATGGTGGAGCAGCAAATGAAGCAGCACATTGTTCTGTGTACTTGCTTGAGGTTGTGACGTCTCACTTTCATAAGGCTTCGTTGTGGTGCTCCACAAGTCGCGTCAGTCGTTGTTGCAGTTGCGAGGGACCCGACAATGCTTCGTCAGAGAGTCGCCGCTTAGGGCCGTACCGGCTGTCCGGCACAAATTTGCAAAGCTGCTTCTATTAATGTACGAGCAGATTGCCATGCGACCGCCGACTCAGGAGTTATGATAAGACGTTGAGAGCAACCTGTGTCGGTCCCTTCCACTGTCGCAGTCAATTTGCGCATGTCTGCCCCTTTATTTGACCGCACGATCTCCGCTCTCTGACTCTACACGATAAACACAAGGAGTTCCTCCCTTTCGTTGACCTTTCGCATGATGTATGGGTGGGCTTCTAAATGCCGACAACCCAGAGCCGTTTCCGGCCCCGCGTCGTTTCTGCGTATCAGTGCGCCTTCGCTATCAGCTCAAGTACCCAAGTTGCGTCATCAGATGTTTCCTCTCTGTGTATCCTCTGCTAATGTCGACTCTGCGTTGGACCCAACGGACACCCACTGCGTTACCCTATCCCGCAGCTGACCTGCTGCACATTTGGAAAGGACGATGCTTCGTCAGATATAAATTTTGCGACCCACTCTGTGCAACCAGTTCCGCGATTAAGGCCCTTTGCAGCCAACTCCGCGATTAAGGCCGTCGAGGGTGCCTAGCAGCGCCGGAACAAAAAAAAATGTGTCGGAAGTTGTGACCTGCATCTCCGCAAGTCGAACCCGGATGATCCTCTTTCTAATCCTGCTTTACGTGTATTCGTTGTACTCTCTTCAAAGCTGTTGTGTCTGCAGTCAGTGAGTCATCGCCTAATACACACAACAGCTACGGTTACACGGCTACATATTCTTCTGCTCTCAGCCGATTGAACTGCTATGCACTACAACGCGAAATATGTATACAGCATTTGCTCCATAACTACCTGTGTTGCTTATCGTAAGAGACTATCTACAATTAAGAAACCTAAGATTCTTCTCATCCCATCCCCCAGTTGCTATGAAATGTTCGTCCAGCTTTGGCCGTAACACACCTCTTTGAATCACGAGTTGTGTTTTTTCCAGAGGCCGAAAACAGAACTGAGCGGCCGCCGGCAGTGCGGAGGAGCCACTGAAGACAAAAAGTCTCCCCTTCGTATCTCCTTCTCCTGCTCTAAACTGATCCCGCATTAAATTCACTTACTCAAACACGTGCAAAAGTCGAAGCCTAAGTGCATGCGCGATGCCGACTCCACGTGGTAACAGGGGCCATCTTCCTACTCCGCAGCCTCGTCGTCGTTCACCAGTCAGTACGACGTAGTCTCCTCCCGCGCTCGTATTCACATCGATAGTAGGTGCTGCCTTTTACACGTTCACACAAGCTACTGTCTGTCCTGAAACTGGAAGGTAGCGAGACAAAGACGGGCCTCTGGGAGCCGACGTCGCAACCGTCGCGCTATCGTTGTGTGCTCGTCTGCTCTGCTTGCAGCGTGCGCCGCCTCGTGTGCCATAGATGGCCCTGCGAGTAGCCGCTTTCGTGGCCTCTGTATATACCTCCTTCCTACGGCGTCCACACTCGCTCATTTGAGTCCTGTGGAGTCGTTCCTGAATCCAGAAATATCCACTGCCTTTGTAACGTGGACCCAGACGAGAGGTTTGACGCAAAGACGTCGCCTCCTAGGAATCGTGCAACGCACAACCGGCGCAGGCATCATTCTGAAGCGCTCTTACACCGCATGACCTATAAATCCTGACGCATTCTTCCCGTACGTTGCCCGCCTCGCCACATTTTCCGCTCCTCCTCCCACAACCAAAATGCCAACCCCCTCCTTCGGGCGTATTCCTCGAGTCGCTCACGTCCCGTGTTCCTGGCTAGGTAGACTCTGCCCCAACGCCCACATTTACCCGCTCTCTCATTTGAAATTTTTGTGTGTTGTTCCCCCTAGCTGAATTATCCGTCACGAGTACGGCAGACAGAGTTCTTTCATCCCACACTGTATCCCCTATTTCCAGGTATCTTCTTTCCGCCTCGTACTCCACGCAGCTATTCCGCGTTCCGCAAGGGAAGCAGCTCCTTGTAGGCCTAAACAAAGTGTGGTGCCGCACAACCAGCTGCACACTCTGGCGTGCCGGCACCTGGCTGCGATTTTGACGTCTAATTGTAGTGTTCCTTCCATTCCTATTCGACAGCGCCATCCGTTCCTGCATGTACGACGCGCACGACAGCGCTCCATCTGAAGAAGGCCGCGCCTGCGGGGTGTTGCTGCAAACCTACGTGCGTCCTCTACCGTACCTGCGCTGCGTCTGTTAAAGTACTGATAGTGATTCGTATAATCCCCGCGTTTCTAATGACGGTACGATTTAGCGGCTACCGATACCATTTTGTGCGATGGCTGCTTGCAGTTTGAGTGTTCGCCAGAATCCAGGAGTTCTCTCGCTCTTAATCGATTCGAATGATATGTCACTGGCGCGTCTAAATGTACACGAAACATGACCTTTCCGGCGCACCGTCCTCTCTGAGTCTCACTGCGCGTTCGACGCTACTCTAGTCTACCAGGCAGTGCCATCAGATCTTCACTCTATGTACTTTCTTTGCTGTCTTTACACAAGACAGAGGACAATATTTTGACATTTTGCGGCTATGCTGGTGAGCAGCTGAAATGCACAGTACTCCGTTCTTGAATCATTTTGCGCCGGCCTGCTTGAAGATTTTCACACGACGTCCTCTTCTACTGAAAGACGGTACGTAGTGACAGGCCACCATTTGTGTGTTCCATTTGCAAACCGGGTGCTGGTTTCACCTCTTGCGTCGCGCATCTTCAATGTGCTCTTTCTACATATATGAAGTGACCACCTTGTAATGTGAAAAGACTTCACCTGGGACACCGAACAGCTACGGTTACCTGGCCGAACATTCTTCCCCCTCAGCGGTTTGGCCGATCATGCACAGCAGCGGGGCCGGAGGAATACGTTTCCCCCGTTGATTCCGTATCGTACTCTCTGCCATTAGAGCTCTTATTTCCTGCACTCTTCAGCAAAGGACTTCCACCGGAATAGCGACATGACATTGATTGCGCATGCAATGTCGGTCATGACACCGCTGTTGGGATAGCAAATGGTCAATGACCTAGACAGGACCAAAACTGTGTTGAGGCCCCGTGGGCAAGGTGATTTAAGATTCTGGGTTCTCAGTGCAGCGCAGCTGCTACCGAAGACAAGACACATCGCGTTCGTGCCCCCCCCTCGATCTATTCGTTCGGTGGAGGCTGAAGTCCCGTGATCGACCACACGTCTGCAAAAGACAGTTTGCCCACCTGCCGGCCCCCACCTGAATGCACGATGCCTACTCCAAAAGCTCATATACTTCCGTTTCTTACTTCAAGGGGTCTTCGCTTCCACAACTCAGTGGGACGCAGCATCTTTCCACTTTGGTATTCACAGCACTAATAGCTGTCGCCGGTACCCCGCTCACGCACGCCACTATGCGCCATACACCAGAATAGCAGTGGGATACAAATGAATTATCGATGGTGGATAACGCGACCGTCTCCCGAGCGTTCAACGTTGACATCCTTTCTGCGGGTTCACCTCCGCCTATGAAACTCAAGGACGTAGGACAAGACTTTCACTCGGAATTCATGAACATTTCTGCAGTGTAGTGCAGGTACTTTCAGAAAGGTTCTTCGAAACCAATTTGGCGTGCCAGTATTGACGGCTCGATTAGATGAATTCAGGAGCACACTTAGACGCACAAAGGGCCCCTCTTAGGTGACACGCATAGTGAATTTCCTGCGCAGATATCCATCGTCAAACGCAACTACGGCGAACCACACAGACGTCACGACGACTACTTCTCCCTCTTCGCCTGCTTCATCACAATATTCCGCCCTTTTGCGCAGTCGCAACACAAACCCTCTTCGTTACCAATAAGCGCATCCTTCTGTCTGCTGACGTCTTCTCCTCCCAACCACGTGAATTCGAAGGAGGACTGCGTCAGCATTCCTTCGTCTCCAACCAAAGACGTCTTGTCTTCCTCACCACGTGTATCCGTAGGTAGCCAGCGTCAACTTTCCTTCGACTCCAACGCAGGATATAACTGTTGTATTCATTCTCTGAATTGCTCGCGACGAATAATGGTTGCGACAAGACTTCTTCCATCCCAGCCGGTGCGACCTTAGTCTGCACACTCGACCTACCCTGCACGCCTAATCGGCTGTCAATGGTACACAAAGAGGTGTCGGGCAACACAGTGCGTTCCAGCAGCACGTCACAGGTCAAATCACTATGCGTACGTACTTCCTGTCAATTGTGAAGTCACATTTCATCCAGCTTCACTCTAGTGCTCGATGCGTCGAATCACCCCCTCAAGGTCATGCGACGAAGAAGGCAGAGCATTTTCGAAGAGTGACAGAGCTTTCTGTCGACCACGCTCTCCAGTTTGATTAAGTGGAGATCTGCGTGCGTCCACCCTCCCAACTATGCTGGTTATGGTATTGTGCGAACAGGCTGACCCGTTATCGTCGCACGTTGAGTGGTGTTAGGTTTTTCAGAACTAATGAAGCCGCTCCATAACACAGCCCGTTTCAGCCTGCTTGGCTCTGTTCTCTGTTGACAACCTTGTCTTGCTCCCGGACACTACGCGCCACCAGAGAGGCACTTGTGCTGCTTGAAGAGCGTTGGACGTTGCATCACTCGACACTCTAATTGCACACGAAAAATGCATTTAACCTCCGTGTCCGGTCCGCGTAACATTGCGGTCTTAAAAGTTGATTATATTCCACAGGCGGCACCTTTTGTTGTGGACACTCTGTTCCTCTCCAATTCTAGCCTCTTAGTTGCTGTCTTTTTCAGAAAAGAAAGCAGTACTCTGTCAGCCCGCAGCCAGCGTGGCGCGCACCTCGAAATCACGACCGTCCATTAGGGATGATGTTTGTGAAACACTCAATGCATTTCAACTTCGCAGTTCGAGCCCACCAGGCTCCTTTTTCCTGAAGCGACGGGGCACAGTGATGGTGCCGCCTGTGGAATATAATCAACTTTTAAGACCGCAATGTTACGCGGACCGGACACGGAGGTTAAATGCATTTTTCGTGTGCAACATTCGTGGGCTCCATTTGGACCACGTGTAGGGTAATGCGCTGCTTCCATATCACTTCCGTATCTTTCTGGACATATTCGGTGAACACTCTTGACTCCACCTTGCCAAAAAGGTGCATGCACCACACTCCAACGTACAGGGTCGCGTGTGACCGAACAATTCGAACAAAGTTAGGTGCTCGGCTCCTCTGCACGATGTTGAACACACTCGAGTGAACCAAGTGTCTCGAGGTACATGCGTGTACACCGACGCCACCACTTCTTTTCCTTCAGTGACACTGAATTAAATGCTGCGCTGCAGTTAACTGACGGAGCACCTTTCCTCCTAGGGTATCGTCGAAACGTAGGGGACATCAGGTGGCTGAGCGATGGGCAGAAGGCAGCTTCACTAGGGGCCACTGAAAGAAAGGTAAAATTGTCTTGCCTAGGAACCCTTCCTTAATGTTTGCCCTCGTCGGACTACACCTGCCCAACTGGTGGAATTTTCTGAACGCGGAGTAGTCATGATATGTGTCGTAGAGCCGATCGGCCGCTCTGGCGAACCCCAACGCACTCAGAAGAGTGATGCCTCAGCACTCTGTGTTCAAGTGTCGTCGCGTTAATATTGTCACCGGCAGTATGGTCCAAGATAGGGTAGCTCTGGGGGAAAGGTTCACTCAGGGATTTCCACTCCTCATTGCAACAACGCCAAATACACGTGCATCGCTGTAGTGCAACTGCAAATTAGACCCAGTGGCAAGAGGAATTGCGCCCGCACCTGCACCACCTTACGCGAGTTCCGGAAGGATTTTCGAAAAAATTAATATTGCAGACGTTAATAAAGTGCGTGGCGTTTTTGCCGGGAAAGAAAAACTTTCCTTCGAGCGCATTTGCACAATACTTCAGTGGTGGTAGGTATTCAGAAGAATCAAACAACAACGCGCGTACAACGGTGTGTGTGCTTCCTCTGAATGACCTCCAACACTGAATTCTGTGCTAGTGCATGCTTCACTCAGGTTCGTTGACGCCGAACAGACCTCTCCTGCTTCACACATGCACCACCGACACAATTTTACGTCAACTCTGGACAGTGCAGCTGATATGTGAGGTCCATTCACTGCATTTCCAATACGCCGATATGCTTTGAATGCGGGCTTCCGCGCGTCGTCAAAACTACATTTTGTGCACAGGTCTCACAGTTGCAATTGGCTCGTCAGACGGGGCGCCACTCTTTGTGTGTCGTCGGGGCGACCTCAGCGTCTCCAGACTTGTTTCCAATAAAACTATTCCTGTGTCGACGCTCGTAACCCTTTGTGATTCATAGGGGCATGCGCGTGAGCTAGCATTGTCAACGAATCGGGCGCACACTCATGGAAACCGTGGTAGTTTGCACTCGGTGTCTCTCTTTTCCAATGACCAATGAGAAGTATCACGTCGCTTGCCCAACTGGGCGCATTCTCGAGACGCTGAGCGGCGGTTAAGGGAACGGATACGGGGATGCTATACATTCTGACGTAGGTATATCTATGTATACATGTTGATATCAACACTTCACGTACGCATAGTTTCAAGCGTACACATTCGAGTGTCACTCTTCAATGGCCCCAGAAGGAAACATGTATAAGATTCTGCCAACAGTTGGAGACGGTCGCGTAGCCGCCTACCTGCTTCCGTGATATTCACCCTGGTTGTTCTTGCCAGCCAGCGGCAAACGTTCGGTAGCCCGCTTAAGCATCTATTTTTCATTCTCTTCGGGAGTTTAATATGTTGCTTTTCGACTCCGGACAGCTCCGGTGAAGGCCGCGGGTGCAGACGCAACTTCCCCAGTGCACGTGTACACGCACGTGGGTTTGCTCACTCGATTAACTCCTTACGTTTCCCGAAAAAATTAATCTCAAGCTCCCAAAAGTCGAAGGCGATGCGCCTGGAATTAAGGTTTTCTTCTACATCCCGGAGGGCCGAAACAAATATACGCATGTAAATACGCCGAAGTGTGTTCATCCCTGCACACCTTGGCGGATCTCTGTAGATTTTTCAGCGGCAAATACATAAGTCTGTACACACAGACAGTACACTACCCGCCATTGAGTACCAGTGGTTCTCCAATCACGAGAGTGCGTCCAATGGAAGAAGATCCGTATAGTTTCAAATCTCCGCACTGATAAACCCGACATAGTGGTGTACCATAACATACGTGTGCATGTGGATGCGCGCTGCCTGTTGGAGCACAAAAGTGTGAGAAGATTTGGGAAGGCGACTCGATTAGAGGGAACTAATCCTCTTCGTAACACTCCTTCGCTCCTTCACGTTGACACCAGGCTTTCACAACCCAACAGGGAAATTCTGCTTAAGCCGAGGCGCTAACGTTGCATTCAGCAACGTCCTGACACGCGGTCGCGCTGTGGCTGCCGTTTGCGCTTTGGTGGCTTGTGCTCCAGGTATTTCTTTCAATATGAAAATGCTGGTGACTGCGATGCTGCTGCTCCTCGTGCTGTTGCATCTACTGCTTTTTGTTCTTCTGGAGCCACACTACAATTGCCGCTGCTTCTTAAAGCCGCCTCTTGTGCCGCTGTTGCTGCGTCTTATGTTGCCGTTGTACCGTAGTGAAGTGCAGGGGCTTCTTTCCTGTGGGTGGAACCTTTATTTTGTTGCCGCTAGCTTCTTGTGCTGCTCTCCGTTCGCTACTTGTACCGCTGCTGCGGCTGCGTGTGTGAGTGCTGCGGCTGCTTGGGCGAGTGCCGCTGTTGCTGCTGCTGCCGAGTTGTTCTTCTGCACTGTACCTGGTTATTCTGCTGCCCCTGTTGCTGCGCTCTTGAGCTGCTGCTGATCTCGAAGACGATGCCTCTTTGGGCGTTGCTCTCGCACGCGCGCCCATGACTAGCACTACTGCTACTACTACTGCTGCTACTACTGCTACTACTACACCGAGACAGTGCACAGCGCAGTGTAATCCCTCACCCAAAACACGAAAGGCGAAATGCCCTGCTGTGACGTTTGAGGCTCATCCACGGACGCATCCTCAGACTGCTTTGTCTCGTCTTTTATATCTGAGAACGAGGTGCGGAAAACTCTGCAGAACTAGAATTTCACGGTGTAGTGACGACTCGTTGTGCGTCTGTGCTGCTGACGGTGGGGTCACAACGCACCCACGCAGCGGAACGTGGGGGCCATTGCTTCTCTCAAAAAGCTAATGAGCGTGCTAACGCGCAGGCATTCTGAGAAGTCCAGACCCACGAAAACCGGGGGTGCTGACGTACCTCTGCTGTGTGTCTGGTGGAACAGGCGACGTAGGTGAGCTACAGATGTGTTACTTTGCACGCTTAGAAACGGTAAGTTCCTCGAGTACGGGTGATGTGAAGGTCTCCATCTGGGATCATTCGAACTCTACGGATCCGAAGACATCCTGTGTGGCTTCACCCTCCTGACCCAGCACAATGCGGTTGCTGGCTACTATGAATGTTGGATAGCCCACAGATAGAGCGGTTCCACGAATGCCTCCTGCGGTAAACGTACTTCAAAGCTCATGTGCGGATGTTTTGAGGTTCCAGGCTACACTGAATCGTGCGCTTGTCAGCCCCGTATCTCCACTGCATAGTACATAGGTCGGTGGTCGGCGTAGGACGTAGGTCGGGGGTCGCCGGCCTAAGGCACGAAGCATTCGACTGACTGAAGGTTCTACTGTGGCGTGTGCGGGCTACATATGTTAGCAGGGTTCAGCGACGCTTAGGGCGTAGTCTGGTAACAAGGAACGAGGTCCGTATCATTGACCGAAGGTGCACTGGGGTGGCTTGTTTTTTACGTAAGCAAACGTCGTGCACACCTGGAAGCCCAAGAAGTGGCATCGCGGGACGTGCAGGGCGTGAACAGGATGCAAAGCTTAAGGGCTGCACAACAATCGCGGCCCTCGTGCTTACGTAGAAATAAACAGAATATGATCTTCAGGAGCACCACGTTGGTCCCTGTACAAGTAGGTAGAAGCGAAATACGCACCACATGCAGCCACGCGAAAACCTAGGGGCTCTAATTGGAGGATTGCACGATATACAGGTAATTGTCCTAGGGCTGGCAAGTGAACACATTTTACGCGATGGAGGTGAAACCGAAGAAGTGAATGTCTACAGATGATCTGCACCTACTACATTTTGGGGTGAGCCGCGTGGGACGCTATCTTCGACAAGCGAACATTAGGCGGCGACGGCGACGCAGTGAGACAAACTGCGCTCATGTGGACTGGCTGGTGTGAGATACAAAAAGACGCTGATACCGACACCACTTATACATAATTTACGGTACCGTACATGACTTGCGCTGCTCCGCGCCCGTGCGGATCTGAGCTATTCTTGTTAGATCCAATACCGTGGCCTAATTCGCTGTGCACGTAACCGCACAGGTGGTCGAGAAGCACGATTCGTTGCAGAAAAACTGTAAATGTCATATCCTTCTTGTGTCTTGCGACCTACCAGAAAGCCTATTAAAAGAGTAGAATGCCATATCCTTCATGACCCTTGCGCTCTATCAGAAAGTCTATTCGAAGTTACCAAATATCTTTTACCGACATAATGTCACGAAGGTCATACGACAGTGGGCGGTACGGAAGCTCACGTTGCCCTCATGGATGGGCAACAGCGTAAAATGAGCACAAAATGAAGTTGAGAGTGCAGTCTGGCACAGAGACGCACATTTCTGAAATCAAGATCACTCCCTGTAGCTCAATTATGTCGAACAGCTCACTGACTACCCACATCGCGCCATAGTGAGGTGGCGACGAGCTCAGTGACAACAGCCCTACGGGCTAGCACGTATACATATTAGCTGCGGGAGTGTGGAGTCGGCGGTTCTGTTCTCCCCGACTTCCTTATCTGGCATTGAGTTCTCCACACTACCACGTGGGCGGCGCAGCGCCCACTGCAAAGTTGTAGCCTACGTTTCTGATGCCATCCTGACGTATACATGCAAGTGTACTTGTGAGCGCGAAGACGGAGGTGCCCTCTACTGACGTGGTACTCTGCATTCTCCTTCGCTACGCCCTCCGGTCTCAACGGCCTACAGCCCAAAGGTTGCCATTGAGTCCGGCGTGCACGTGAAGAGGGACCGTGGCTTCCTACCTACTGGTACGCTTTCCTATTCGCTGTGGCTTCTCTTTTTCCTCTGGCACGCCACTGTGTACCGCTCAGGAAAGACACGCTCGAAGGCATTCGTCGCACAAGCGATGTGGAATGACGTATTGTTGTAGCAGTGTGAGCAACGCGGCAACATTCGAAGAACAGTTTGCGCCCGCCTACGAGATATCAGTGCCATCGGGTGCGTCTGTGGATTCAGTGGCGGCGTGACATTATTCTGGCAGTGCGGCGACCCGAAGCCAAAGGTCGCATTGATCGCCTGAAGTCTCTGTGTGACCGTCAATGAAGCCGTCTTTATTTTGGTGTGCAAGGCTCCTAGGTGTCAACCTCCTGTGAAGTTCGTCCGGGTGCTTCGTGTGTAGGTGACTGCAATAGCTCTGAACAGATGAGACACCAGCAGACTGTGCACGTCTGCACTGAAAGTCTAAGGAGGTAAAGATTAAGGATTGAACCACTTAGAGTCTTTGGCGGACGATCACGGACGCGTTGAGGTCTATTTGGGACGCTCGCTACGTTCGCATCGGCGGCTGGGGCAATAGCAGCAGGAGCCTTGCGCGATGCCTACACACTCGTGTGTGGCCGGGCCAATCCGACTAGGCGCATTGCTAGTTCTTTCTTCCTCTTGTTGCCGACTGTGCCTCCAAGCAGGTGCGGCGTTTTGTTCCGTCTGTGAAGCTGTCAAGGCTTGCAACGGTTTCGGCGCTCCGGCGCGAGTACACACGGTCGAGTGTACGTACAAACGCACGAGTCGCCGGCGCGGATAATTTCATGTGCACGTCTGCGTACGTCCTTCTCAGCGAGCACATACGCAAATGCCTGTACCTGTCTCTGCATGTGCCATCAGGCTCCCCTTTCACGCCACGAGTTCAGTTTTCATGCCTGCACGGGGCGTGCACTTGTAGATGATTTCGGACCTTCGTGCTTTTGATCGACGTAGCTGGACTATTCACTCGTGCGGTGTTTGTGAACTCGCTGTGCTCTCCGATGTCAGCACTTGCGGTCGCGTGGCATACCCTTGCGAATGCTTTTACTTTTTGGTCGTCATGTGCATCGTACACCGGCGCCTTTCTGTCAGCGTGGATAACTGCGAATAATGACAGCTGCAGAGAAAGAGCGCTAATATGCTTCTAGGCTAGTGCTTCTGCTGCGAGTGCATCTGCTCGGTTGCAGACTCCTGCTCTATCGTGCTTTTGCTGGTTCCTCAGCACTTGGACTTCTGTTCCTGAAAAAAGTGCGCCATGAAGGCTGGCTTGTATGCACAGTCCTGCGTGTGTCTCTGTACGTAAGTGGTTCGACGCGCAAACGCCTTTGCATGAGAATTTCCCCACTTGCCAACAACGCTAGACGTCGGTGCCGGATTGGTTTTTTTTTCGTGCAGAACAACAGGCTGGCAGAAGTGAAGTGCAGCGTGAACACTGAAAAGTTTTGGAAGGCTTTCCTGAAAGAGTTACGAGTTCTTTGTGAGGTTTGAAACGTGCTTCTCCATTAGAAGTCGCTAAAGAATTCACAAGAGCTTGCAAAGCACGTGCAGGCGCTAAGGAGGAAATGGTGTAGAAAAAAGGCTTCTTGCAAGAGATTTTGAGAATGATCTAGCGAATCGTTGGCTCAGAAAGTCCTGGAACAGGAGGCGTGTAGGAAAGCGAAGTGTAAGAAAAACATTTGCACAAAATTTCGGAGAGTGCCTTCGTTATTCGTTCCTTGGAAGAGCAGGTGTAGGACGTTCCTGAAGACTGTGCGACGACTTGAAGGATAGCAGTTAACCTTCCTACAGGAATGCACGGGTCCTGCAAAAGGGACCTAAAAGCACGCACTTGCAAGGTTTTCTACAAAAGTGTGTCGAGAGGGATATCGGCTTATTCTGTAGCCTTAACTGAACTCTACGTGAGTCTTCGTACTAAAGAAGTTCTTTTCTTTTTGATGTACCTCGTCTGGGATGACGTGAGACAATTTTTTGACGGTGGCCGTTCCCAGAATCTACTTATGACGCTGCGCTGTAAAGAAAAGCGTTCCGGGATGTGCTCGCTCTCCCGCGCGTCCAGCACATGGGAGACATCGTCGAGTGGTAATGATACATTTGGAGCCGGAGACAAGACAGCCGATGAATCACATGGAATAGCTGCTACACTCGACCACCAAGGGTGACAGCTGCCGCAGACGGGCAGATTTAAATTGTCTGACTTCCAGGTAAATCTTCCGTCTGAACCTTACAGCCCTTGCAAAATTCCGCCTAATGCGAAAACTCTGCACTGAACAGAAACGCACGCCTGCAGTTTATTTGATTCAGAAACTCCGCACGCAACGCTGACTGCCACCAGCCCCAGCGCCACGTAAGAAAGCTCCTCATTCAAAAGAGTCTACCTCGATTGAGAAATCTGCACATTCACCAGCGCTAAGGCTATGGCAGATGTATGAATGTAGTCGTTTGAACGGCTTCGTATGACGAAGGGACAAACCTGGTATAGTGCAGTACGCAAAGTGCCATCTGAGTACCGTAAGATAGACGCGGACGACTAGAAACGGAAAGGCAGTAGACAGGATGCAGAGAAACAGGACTGAAGTATAGACGAGGAAAACTGAGGCAAAAGCGATATATATATATATATATATATATATTTGTGTGCCCTCGACTCCTACGGAAGTGTGCACTGGGATCTCCTGGTAAGTACATTTTGGATATATGTGGTTCTGTGTATATCTATCGTGTTTATTCCAGAAAGACGTATTTGTGCACAGTCTCAGTGTTGTTTCTATGTGGTTACGTGTGAGTCTTCAGTTCCGCACACGTAGTGTGTGCTGGCGTATGCGAGATGATGTGACTGTGCATGCACTGCGTAGTGGCATACGCGTCCGCGGCCTCGGCCTCAGCGGTTCAAAACTCAGGAAAGAGCACCCTGCATTTTATTCAAAAGTGGCACACAGGACGCATGAGCACTGAAGATGCTGCCTTTGGCTATCTTTTCTCAGCTGCTGGCCGACACAGATTCCCAGCGTAAATGTCCAGAAGACATGTAGGCCGCTCAGCGACCGTATCTTTTCCTTTTGAATATTTTGAGGTTGCTGGCGCGCTACGGTCAACATGAGTGCGTACGCGTGAGAGTATGTATACTTGAGGAGAACACGTGTCCATGAGTTGCGGCCTGTACCGTTCCCATGGAATCTTCTTTGAGGATGAGTTACTGTCTGAAGAGCGCTCGTCTGGATGAGAGATTCTATTTTACACTGTTGGCACTGCAAAATAAACACGTCAAAGTTAAACTACTCGCATTTTAGGAAGTGTGCGCGAGGCGCCCTGAGGCTGCTAGTCCACGCAAAGACATGTAAGAAATAGACACAGCTACCCGCATCGACGCTGGAGTAGCTGCGTTTTATGGAGCGGGAAGGCCAGGCACGCGACACATAGAAGGTCGCACTTGGTTTTATTAGCCAGCTGCAATGTTGTGGAATTACGAGAAAAACGAGGTACTTTCATGCACACGCAAGTAGGTTCATCGAAGAAACCTTATTGGTATACATGTGCATCCAATTCAGGTTACATACAAAGCACAGGGTATTATAAGTATCCGGCTGTCCCGGTTGCATAGGTCGCTCAAAGGCTTCTCTTCGTTTGCAACGGGCCTGAGGCAAGCTCACACGTGCAAAGCACCTCATCGGATACAAGCACGTAAGGGCGGCACATCCGTTTTAAATGCTGTAGGGGACTCCTCGCGTAGTGACAGTGAGTACTACACTGGTTTTGGACATTTTTTTCCGCGCTGCGTCACGCAGGACTTGTGCGGAGGCAGCTCACTCTGTCACTGGAACTTGTACACGCGTGCACTGCAGCGGCGAGGCGCGCTGTTGCACTTGACAAGTGGGAGCTCTGAACTTAAGCTTCCTCTGAAGACACTCCAGTGTGACTCTCTGCGTACGGTTGAGCACCAAGGCCTGGATGACTGACCCCAGAGCACCCTGGCACCTCAATTTATCCACTGGACGGCGTTCCGTCTAAACGTCTGTCATTCATTCCCATTTCCCACTGCTACTCGAAGAAATACGCCCAGCTCTCAAGAGAGCCTTCTCAGTGCACAGACACAGTTCGGCAACGACAAAAGTGCATCAATGGTTTTCTGCTCAGAAGTGTGTTGCTACGCTGCGTCTCTTGCACATTGGGGACGCACCGCGGGGAGAATGTGTGCGGGTAGATAAATGCTCTGCGGATCGCGGCATTTGAGCGATGCCACGCAGCAATGGAGATGACGACGTCCACCGTACGTGCATTTCCTCATAGATGTCGTCTGCCTAACACGACTGTTTCAACCAGCCTACTCAATAGATAGACGCGTTACTCCGTTCAAGGCTTCGGGCCGCACAATGATTGTTCTGTTTATCAGGACCTCATGCAGACAACAAGTTAGTTGCAGTTACCGACAACGATTTTTGGTGTTCGATCTGCAAACTGATGCATAGTAGGCCTCCGGGGAGGACTGCCACGGTAGTGTAACTCGCGCCGTATCTCGCATGCGCGGCCGCGTCTTCGCAGCACGAGATGCATTCTACACATCGGCCACCGTGTACGGTACCGGTACCACTGTCGCGCTTCCCCATGGTTTTTGACGACGTCTGGTAATGGAAGTACGTTCTTCCCTGCACAGGGCTCGATTCCGGGAAAACAGAATGCATTTCGCACTTCAACCGTATGGTTCTGTAGCTGCGTTCCTTCCGTTAAACAGTCAACTGCAAGATGGCGGCTCATGCTACACTGCCGTTCGCGTCGCAGCCGGGCAGGCTCAATCACCCGTAACAGAGCAGCTGCAGTCCTATTTGCATCCTCGTTCGCTGTCGTCCTGGAAAGGCCAAATCCGGGAGAAGGACTCTGCATTATTGTTGACGTCTCCTTATCTCATTCTGGTGGATCCTGAGCTGTTTGGTGGTCTACGCTGTCTGCGCCTGTTTGGATTGCATCTTGTTCTCTGCAGTAAAAAAACGAGGACATCCTTTCCTCAACAGTGGAAAAAAAAGTCACTCCCGTGGAGACATCGTTCCGCCGCACTTCTGGCTATCGGCCTGTTGCTGGCCTTAACAAGTACAAGGGCTACTTTTTATCCGAGAAGAGTAGTCACGAGTGAAAGGAAGCAAACGTTAATCAGTTGTCGATACGACCATCAGCATCAATGCCCATGCACTACTACCTGACTTTCACTGTGAACGTGGTACGTCACGACGGGGGGATGCTCTTGTTGAACACACGTAGTGTGCTCAAGTACTTAAGGTGCGCTCTTCTACAGTGAATAGCATGTAAGGACTCGTACTGGCCAGCATTTAGAGATTGGCGTTTGTGACCTCACTTCCCGCAGGCATCAGTCTCTAAATTCTATTGCTTACTCAACGAAACAGGCTCTGGGTGAGCCGAACAGCTGCAGCCTGAAACAACCTTCACGTTGAAAAAATGCTTCACGGCAGGCAATAAGTAGCTGACTAATGCTGAGATACTGGCCCGATCTTTTAGAGAACAAGGGATTTAACGTTACTGGGTGGAGTCTCTTTAACGTAGCATCTGTAGGTTCGTCACATACTCCTAGAGAGCACGGGCGCAGATGGAAACAGGAAATATCCGAATGAATTTCGGCGAAAGCTGCACCACCACTGCAGTCGTTTCCTGGCTGATGCTCTTCTCGCATCGTACTTATCGCTTTACGGTGAATGGGAAATTGTCATGTGGCCGTGTGTGGCGGCAACCAGAACACGGGCGACGGCAGTGTTCCAATGTACACTTGCTTATAACAGAATGTTTGAGGCGACG
>JAOXNV010024879.1:0-17480 GCA_028565915.1 Momotus momota
CAGCCCAACTCTCAAGATCTTGCTGAATGACTGATGTGTCAGCCATTCCCAGCTTTGTATCATCAGCAAATTTCCTGAGGATGCATTCCATCCCTTCATTCAGGTCATTGATGAATATATCATAATACATATTGGATTCTATATGCATAGATATATGTATATTCACTATAAAATATAATCTGATTTTCATCTTTTGTTTGGCTTTAACTATTTCTTGGCTTTATATAAAAATGAGAAATTTGTATTGCTACTCACAATAAAGCTGTATAAATCACATAAAAATTTCAACACTTTTCTCTACAAGGTATACATCTCTCAGTATAAGAGGTTTTTTACCTCATTTTATCTTTTAGAAATTATGTACTACAGCTAATTGAACTGGGTTTTGTGAGGCAGGAAGGAAATAACAATTTTGGGGGTTTTTTTCCAATGCATTTCATAGATAAGTACTAAGTTACTGTTATGATGGCAATTTCTCTGTTGTGACCCATCAGTGTTGCCATAACACTGGTTTGTGTGAAGTGATTATCATCTGCAAAGTCACTGTAGCACTTGATAGTAATATAGCCTGAGGCAAAAACAATTGAATGAGGCTTTTTACACGGGAGGACACCTTTAGGAAATCAATCTTCTCACCATGGTATTAACCAACTTGGCCACTGTCATCCTCCAAGGTTTCATACATTTTTAATATTTTCTATATACACACTGCTCACACAAGGCATGCATGCATGTTGTCAGCAAGGCAGAGTGAAACACATTGCTGAGAGGAGTGACGCTTCAGAAAAATAGTTCAGCATTTTGTCTGGAGATCACAAAGCTGGCTGCAATTTAGTATTATAGCACTGATTCCAAAAGGAAAAGAATGTATCACTGTATCTAGTACAGCTAACCGTATATAGCTGTAACTAGTATACCTAGTATATAGAAAATAGCTTGTTTTCTGTGTGTCTTTTGACATGAAGTAGAAAGGCTTCAGGTAGATAGAAAAGCATGGTTAGTTCTTGGCTCAGATCAAACAACATTTGGAGACTAAAGAAAAAGGGGAATTTGTACTAAACAACCTTCTAAACCTTTCTTCTGACATTCCTTAACACTTTGTACATAGCAATACCAACACTTCACAAATGTGTGATCTGCTCATGTAGCTAATTTACTACTGATAAGGAATCATAAAGAAAAAACAAAGACACATATTCATTAAGTGAGGTAATAGATGCACTGAACTGGAAGGATTTTAATAACAACAAGGTGCATGCACGCAGGTGTGTGTGCACCACCACACACACACATAGAGCTTTTCTGCTGCTTATTTCTTTTCAAGTTATACTAATCAGTTCCTACAGTATGTATGTTAAACCAGTTCACGTGAATTATGTCCACATTCTCAGATACAATTAAATCATCACTCTTTGAATCCTCCTAGAATTTCATTTCATCCAGCACTCCTTGTTCTTCCAATCAAGGGACACAGGTCTTCTGAAACCTGATGATCTGTTTAGATGAATTTCAAAACTAGAATAACAAATATGTTGCCTAGATGTGATTTGTTTTAGAACAGAACAATTCCGTTCAGTGATTTTACTTTTCAGCTCAGTTCCTTTAATTAACAGCAATTTCTGAAATTAGCAAGATGTTTTCATCGGCAGTGGCTGCTTCTAGCAGTAATAATGCTTGATGTTTAGAGTTAGGACCAGCAACTAGTGTGCAGACCAAGGCCACTGCTAGATCTTGTGTACCACATTGCCGGGTGAAGAATGCGAAAAAGCCACACCTGCATGAAAGAGCAGGTAGATCGGTGCCCTTAAACTGACCAAGGATATTCCATCCCATAGATGCCATATTCGGCTGCTGGGCGCTTGCTCGGTTGCCCTTGGCTCGGGGGCTCTTGCCTTGGGCCCTTGTTCAGATTCTTCCTTGTTCTTTCAATGGCTAGTATCCAAGGAGGACTCTGTCCATTCTACCTTTGATACTGATCGGAGTGTTCCTGAATCCTGTACCAGAATCTAGCTCCCGAACACTGTTCCCATCTGCTGCTGGGCCCAGTCTGGGACTTCCCAGTGCCTATTCCACAACAGCAGTGGTGACGGTGACATAATTGCCATGAGGGGGGTTGAATTCAACACTGGTTTTGTATGTATTTGTGTACAGTCCATTTTATTCTTATTCTTTTCCATTTTCATTAAAGCTCTTCTAGTTTCCTTTTCCAATCGATAAGTCTCTCTCCCTTATTCCTTTTTCTCTTCCTTGTTGGGGAGGGAGGGGGGTTAGCAGAGAGCATCTGTTATAGATCCAGTGGACTGCCCTGACCCTGAACCATGACATTAGATCAGCATAGTAGTGTGCTGTTGACAATCTGTAGGAAGGCAGAAAAAGTAAAGAACCATGGAAGGTATGCTTAGCTAACACATTTGATGAAATTGCAGTTGAGTCATGGAAGCTTGATGAGATAAAAATAGACTCTGACACAATATATACACAGCCAAGAATGTATTAATCTCAAACTGATTTGTTATGGAGGTTAGTCATTGACAATAAACATTTCTCTCCAGCGCATTCCTTATGAATACTTTTCAAAGTCTTCTAATATTTTCTCAAAAGGGAGTGGGTGGTGTCAATTCTCTGTGGTAGGTGCCACATTATAGCTGTGCAAACTTTTGCATTATTTCCCTAGGTGTTTACGTAAAGAAACCAGGACACACACAGATACCAGGAAAGGTATATTAAAAAAAGATATAAAACCTGCGCCAGCACATCGGCTACTTAGAGTCACTAATACACACACAAGAAAGACTTTCCAGAAAGAAAGTTAAGCATGTTTTGTGGTGAAATTGCAGTAAAAGGTTTATTAGAACTTATAAGGATGTCTTCTTAAGGAGATTTTTTACAAATACAGTTGACATTCTCCAAAACTATCAGGATATAAAACACATCAAAATGAAGAGAACAATAACATATTGTGTAGTTTACAAGAGTGAAAAATAAATAGACACTCTGAAATGGCATGATGAATCAAATAAAGAACTGCTGCAGCATAATTTGTGCACTGCCTTTTGCGTTTGTAGAAAATGTCACTGTCTTTTCCTATGGTAAATTCTAGGAGAGCAAACAAACCTCTTGACAACACTCATTTTTCAAGTTCTGGTGAAACTGTGACCAGAGTATCTAATAGTTTTTTCTATACCTTCGGCTAACTAGCAATGTCTTAGTTATTTAAATTTGTAAAGAAGAACCTCAGGGCACACCTCACTTGACAGAGCACCCACCACAGACATCCACTCTTTTTTAATTAGCTTGTAACAGAAAACTTTATGTGTTGTGCTCAGTCGAAGCCTTCTCAATCAACATGCTGCAGGCCCTGTCGGTGCTTAGACAAAGGAATGTAAATTTAGAGCCCTTACACCTGATCTTATACTCTAGTCATAGAATCATAGAATGGCCTAAGTTGGAAGGGACCTTAGAGATCATCTAATCCAACCTCCCTGCCATGGGCAGGGACGCCTCTCAACTAGACCAATAGTCAACCTTACAGCAGAACCATATGCTCCTGTTTGACATGGTTGGTTGCCTTTGCACTGACCAGCTGGCTCCAGAAATGATTCTGAACTCTTTATGATCCCTTTTCCTTGAGACTCATGGCTTTCTCTAAACACAAAGGGCTGAAATTTGAATATTTTTCAATGTGTTTCGTGGAACGATATACATCATGCACAGACATTACATGTATCCTGTCTGGTTCGAGCTGGTGTGGAAGTGAAGGGAGTGGACGGGTGCAGAGGCAGAAACAATAATGGAGTAGTTATTAAGGATGACAAAAATGAGGTAGTTAATAAAGGTGAACCAACAACGACTACTGGAAGTGACTGAAAAAGTGAAAGCTGGAAAAATTTCATGGGTTTATGGCAACTGACCTGCAAAGCATCGTCTAAACAATTCATGAAGTCCACTGGCTTTCCACTGACGTTAACCATGCTGACATCAGAAACTGACATGTCAGAGTAAAGATGACAAATAGTTCTGATTCCTCTTTACACTTAAAACAAGTTCACTTAATAAACAATATACAAAATAAAGTAACTCTTAAAACAAATTAAACACATTTCTCATTTTAGAAGAAATTTCAGGTGGTTATGTAGGTAAGAAGCACAATCCAGCAAACACACTTCAGATGGATGAAAGGTGTTAAATTATCATACATAGTACTCAGACATATTACATCTATTTAAAAGAAAGAAGAAAGCCCTTTACCAAATATTTAAACATTTCAGATTTTTTTGTTTACCCCTACTGCTAGCACAGCATAATACATCATATTGTAACACAAAACATACACATTATAACACAAGTGTCAGATATAAATTAATAAACACAGAAATGTTTATAGTGTCAAGGATGGGGTGAGAAACGACGCACACTAACAGCTAACCTATTTGTATTATAGACCATGGCAGAGATTGACAAGGTGTTTTTTTCCTGTGATACTTCTATAATAAAATGCTAGTCTGGTAAACTGAAATAAAACCAACCCAAACCACCCAGAACCACAAGAAAAAATCCCGAATCAGGGGAGCTTTCATTGGAAGACTTCTCCAATCCACACAAAGTTAATAGTCAAATTCAGAAGGAAATTAACTCTAGATCTGAGGAAGCAAAGAGATAAATCTACCTATCCATCCAATCTTTTCAGCTCATATACCTATATAATGAGGAGAAAGAAATATAAAAAATCAGAACTTAATGATATTTCGGCTCTATTGTGTAACTAACTCACTATCCCCATCAATGTCTAGCAAAAAGGGGGTTTCCCTCTAGTGCCTATTCAGCATAGAGGGAGTATGCTCCTCGAGGCACATAAAAATCCTTCCATTCTGTTTTACAGTCTTTGTCTTGTCTTTCTAAATATAAATGATTTATTGAAAGTAAAATTAGCAGCTATGAGGATTCTGCATTTCATTATATTCATCAGCTCTGAAGGGGCTCATATCATTATCTATTCAATTGTTCTGTCATCTCAGATATGCAAGTCTGAATGCAGGCATTCTCAGCTTTGCTTGTTTGTTATTTCTAAATGATAGTCACACTTTAGTTCCCATCTCCTTCTCTCAAAAGAAAGCCTGATTAAGTGCTTAGAAAAAATTCTTATTCAAATGGAAATTTTGGTGACTGAAAAAGATCCCAAAAACTAGCACTCAGACCTTTGACAAAGAACCATTTTCAGAGTATGAAATACTGGAAAAATGATCCCAAAGCACCACTACTGTTCATGATGTCTTCATTAATTACTCGGTGGAATTAATTAAAATGGAAGGATTTTATCCTGCACTTTCCTCCTAGTAATATCTAGCTGCATTTCATTGTGCTATCACAACTACTGTCAATCCTATAACTAACTAAAGGTTCCCCCCTTGTAGCTGAGAGAAAGCAATCCCTTACTCAGTGGATGTATGCAGAGTGAAAATAGGTCTATTTTTTTTTTCCAGAAATGTATTACTACTACAGAAGTTATACTCCCACCCTATCCACTCACAAGAGAAGTCCAAAATACAGCCAGATTCCTTTGTGAGAAATTTTAGTCAAGAAGAACCCATTTTGCTTTAAACAAACTCTCAGTTCACAGATAAATCAAGGTTTTTACCATGTCTTTAAAAAGAGAAAATATTTCTGCTACCCTACCATTTTTGGCAGACTATTAATTTGTCCTCCTTTGTGACAGAAAAGTAACTTAAGAAAAGAAAAAAAAAATTATAAACAATTTCTCTGGATAAACAATGGTATAATCTCATGTCTCCAAGGGTTAACATGGTGTGCTCTAAGAAGATGTATGCGAAGAGGTAATACTGATACAGCTGGAAAATTCACTGTTATATTACCATGACCAACTACAAGGTCTTCTGTGAACTAAAACTGCAGACCTAATACTGAGTATTCAAGGAAGGGTCACGAACATGAAGATATCTTTGTAAAACTGAGGAATATACATCCTTCGTTTCAATGAGTGCTTCAACTGTAACCACAGTAATGCACGTTACTGAGTTATGCTTTCTGCTTTACAGAATCTTCCTTTATTGATGTTCCTAGTTGATATTATTTAATTGCTTTTCCTATCTCTTCAGTAAATGCTTGTCCTGTAAAACATATTATGCTTCAATTGCAAGACAGCAACTATTTCCCTGGTTTTACTTTCTTTTTACTTGATTTAGTAATCTTAATTAAGCATGCAGCTGTGCATTTCAGTACTCTGAGCATGGCAAGAGAATGTTATTCTCTTGGACATAAACAGCTAGATGACTGAACTTGTGCTTCAGAGCATCTTCACAAAATGCTGTGTGGGCTGAGCCATCACTGAAATACTCATGTTTGAAGACAAATATTGGTGGTTCAGTGTCCAAATAATTGCAAAGCTGCCAGCAACAAAATGCCTTCATAATACTGTGTAACATATCTGTTGCAGTCGAATGTTGTTTCAAGCCATATCTATTTAAGAGACTTAAATGTAAGACAAATTCAAATTCACAAAGAAGAAAATAATCAGAATCACATAGACATACAACAAGCACTCTCTACAAAAGACTAGGAAATGAGATGTTAGTGCTTCATAACCTACAGACTCAGTGAAAAGGCTCACTACATAACACTGAGTGAGGTTTCATTCTTATGAGACCAATACCAGCTTCTCTTGGTTAGGGTGATTCCTCAACTTTAGTTAAGCACTGGACTAAACAAAATAATAGCCAAAAGACTTTTCTCTTTAGTAAGATAAAAGAGTTAATTGATTTTTTTTATTTTTTTTTTAAATTTATGTATCAGATGAAATTGACCAAAAGTAAATGAAAAAAACCCTGCTCTTCAGAGACTGCACCACTACGGGTGATATCAGAAAGTTAATGTATCTTAATAATTCTACCTATTCTATGTTTCTCTCCTAAGAGATTCAGGTGAACCTGCTTTGATGAAATGAAGAGTTTTTCCTGTAATTAAAGCTCTGAACTGGAAGAGCTGTCTCTAGCACAGCATCAGTGTATAGCCTTAGGCAAGAATGTGCATTTCAGTCCCACTTATAAAACTAGGGTAGCATTTATTTTCTTCAGCCTTTTTAGCCAGCAACTGTTAATGCACATTTGTTTGTTTCTTAATACATAAAGAGTGTTTCTAAAGTGCCATTACTCCCTCATTTCATAAAATGTAATGGTAGCTCCTCTGAAAGGCCCCAAACTCCATTCTCACAACAAAGGCAAAGGTTCATTTTTTATGCAGTCATTAAAGTTAATTAAAGTACAAGCCTGCATTGCTAAAGAACCATTTCCACTGAATAGCAAGCCGAGGAGGAGGAAAAACACATTTTGATGCTAATGTTGCCACCTGTTTAACTCTTAAACCACAAGCACCAGATTTTATCCCACAAGCCTACAGATGTACAGAGACTTTCCTCTGCGGCAAAGCACCGGAGTGTGATCTGGCAGCTGCTGTCTGACTGGAGGGCAAACAGGACACACCCAAACCATAAAACTTGGTCTAATGCATTTCCATTTCAGTAGAGATAGATGCTAAATTGATCCAAATTGTTTCAGCACTCTGAAATATATTTCTCTGATGTTTTCATTTCACTAAATAAAATATTACAGCTTAGCGGTAAACTCTGGATGAAAAGGTCAGGATATTAAGGAGTTTCATGATCTGGAAGTAACAGGTTTTGACATGTGCTGTTCTAGACAAAGCTGCAGCTCTTCCGCCGTGATGCATGTATTTCCATCCTGACCCATTTCCCAGAACCGGAGGTAAACAAAAACACATTAGAACAATACTTTCAGAGAGACAGATGTTTTCAACAGCACTGAACATCAAGCTTTTGTGCAGTTCAACTTTCTGAGCCACACACTGTTTTTTTTCTGGCACTTTGGACTCGAGTTATTTTTAATTCTTGTTGATCATGAAAAGATGTCTTTTCCCTTCCTCTTTCATCACAAATCAAATTTACCAAGGGTCTGAGTACTGAGCTTCTTGGTTCTCTAATTACAGCTGAACTGAATACAGTTTAGTGGTTTCATGATTTTTTATGTACTTCTGGTTTTGTTCTCATAACTGAGTATTATGGACATCTATGAAAAGAACAATAATGGAAAAAAATAGAATATTCATATCTTAGCAAGATGTAACACAACTGAAATAGAGACAAACCTTGGGAAAATTATGCTTCATTCTATGTTTATCAGTATAGAGATTTCTAACATTCAGTTTTCATTTAATTGGCTTCACTTCTCATTCTTGTTATATCCATTATATGCTTAATTCAGGGAAAATCACAATGTTTTCTTTAATTAATTTATGAGGCTTGACCCTGAAGTTCCTTTCTTGTTTTGTTCAGTCCATCAGGTTTTTGCATAATTTAATATGCAAATGTTACATTAGAAAAACATTACTTTGTAACTCCTGCCTAACAACAAAAAGACTAGATATCTGTAAGAAAGCATAAGGACAAGGTTCGTTTACTCTGTAGTGGATGTGAGATTTCTATCATATATCTTCTATTTACCATTCAGTCTTCCAAATCTTTCAAGAATTAAATATACAACTTTCTTGTGTAATAAAAAATATAGAAATTGATGTACATGCTTAATTATTGACAATGTTATTATATTTTATATATTCAGATTTTGTTTCACTTGATTTGTAATAGGTTGAAAATATTAACTACATAGGCAAAATTTCCACTCTACCTGTCATATCAATGCCCAGAAAAGATTAGAAGTTTGGAAGATATGCTTTTTTTTTTTAATATTTCAAGTTAGTTTAAGGGAGAATATGAAAAGCCTGGTTTGACTCTTTTTATTACATACCTAGTAACATGCTTTTATTTTAATCAGAAACAGGATCTAATCATTTTGTGAACAATTGTAAATACCCAGCAGTCTGTTCAAAACACAAAACTTGATGTGCTACTGAAACAAAGGCTGGTTATGAAACATTTTTAAAAATATCTGTTACAGATGATCTGGTTGTATGTTTTGTGCTAAATTAGGTCATGACGCAGTACTTTGTAAAATGCCATTAATCTGGGGTTTAGCTGTGAGCTCTTTCCACTTTTAAGTCTCAAGGTAGTCATTTACTCTGTTTCTGCAACTAACATGCTCCTACTTTGCGTTTTCAATTACTGCGAGGTATAATTGTTAAGACTAGAAGCTAATATTAGGTTAGAAGACAACAAAATGAGGAGAGGAAAGTGAAAGAGTTCTCTGCTTCCACCTGTTGGTAAAACAAAACAAAACAAAATAATTCAGCCACGAAGCTTCCCTGAAAAAGTGCACAGGAAGCAAAAATCCTCCTAACGTGCAGTGACACTGTTGCAGAAGGTCTTTCACACCCTTAGTCTCTTCCTTTTGGAACCTCCCACAAAGTGGAAGCGCTGCCTATGGTAAAAGAGCTAGGTAAATCCTGATGATGGCCCATATCTCCTGGTAACAATAGCAGCAATAGTTTATGGAGACTTTTGATAAGAGCAAGCACTGCTTCAGACACTTGCAAAGCTACAAGAAAAGGTGTCTAGATACTGTGTATCTGCATAAGGGTCTCTTTCACACCTCCAGGAACATACTTTACCAAAATCTGTATCCCAGAGGAAACGAACACAAGCCACAGTCATTGTTTATGGTGGTGAGTCTCGTATGCCCCTTTGATTTTCAAATTATTTCCCAAAACAGTGAAGGTAACAATAAGATGCATTCTGTTAACGTGTTTTAAATAACAAATATTTCCTCGATTTTTTTTTCCAAGGGTCTTACTTATTCCTTACTTTGCTCTCTTACACAACATAACCATCCTCAAAATGCAATATGTCTACAGTTACTTTCAATCTTAAGAAGTGAATAGTCAAAAGCAACATACACTGAGTACCCCAGAAATTAGTAGGAATGAAGGTTGTTATAGGCCACTTTGAGCACCGCTTTGTAGTGCACAACTGCCATGTCATCTCTGAGAGGATGTCAAGGATTTCCTTTACCTCTGTCCATCTTTCAAACCTCCTGTTTGCTATCAAAAATATTTTTGCTTTGCAGAGCAAGTCTAGTTTTATAAGCATCGTCATCCTCTGTAAGAACAAATATGCTCAGGTTTACTTCAGGGAAGATGAAACAGTCAACAGAATGTAATAGAAAGTACGTTACATTGTTGATCCAACAATTTCTATTTTCTTACACATTGAATTTAATGCATATATCGTCTCTTAATGTTTCAAGTCCCAACTATTTCAAGATGTTCAAAATGCAAACACACATGGTGAATCAGCAAGCTCAGTTAAAAACAAAAAGACCCTTCTTAATTATGACAGTTGAAAAGGCAAGCAGTTACAAATTCTGATATTTAGAAGGGAGGCTGCCCACTCAGTTAAACTGGTAGTGATTTATAGTCTGTATTCTTTTTATATTTTCAACAAATTTTTGATAGTTCTGTTATATACAATTGACAGTGGTATTTTTGTTTACAACCTTCATTCTCACCATTTTCTTGAGCACTTCTGTCTTTACAAAGTAAATCACCGAGAATTACTTTTCTATTAAAAAATATTTAGGCTGCTCTTCCTTTTCAATCTGTTCTCCATCATTCATACTTCTGTACCACAAACATAGTTTAAAATCCAATACTTCAATCTAATTAATATTATTCAATCTAATTAATAGTAGTAGTTTTTAACCCTAACCAGGTTTTATGACTTTTATGACAAGAAAATGCCTTCCTTCCGTCAACTCAGACAAAATTAACAATCATATTTTCCACTATTCTCATGATACACAGTTCACATAGATACTCCAAGCAGCTATTTTCTTATCCTCCTCTATAGTTTGTTGCTATTTTTTCCCTAAAATTTCAGCATGCATTTGTTAATTAATTCCCATTCTATTATACAAGAATTATATAAACTGAAGAATTAATAATAAATGGATGAGAAACAAGAAACAAGATTGCTTCTCCCTAGTTTCCTGTAAGAGCTCACTGCACCAGATTAAATATGCATGCTTTGTGACCTTCATGAGTTAACTAAAAATTATTCTGTATATCTTAAAGATGTGAATATCTAAACCTATCTAAATAAATGTATTTCAGGTCAAGTAGTAGAAGTTCCCAACCTGAGACTACACCATTTCAGATCTGTCCTTTAGCCTCAGCCAGTATAAATCCAGTTTATTCAGGGAGGAATTATTTACTTGCCAGGTATCTTGCAAAGTATAGCTTAAATAATTTATACATACTGAACTTCAGAGAAACCATACTCTAAAGATACTATTTGTGTAGCCTGAGTAACACTGCTTGTGTGAGATATAGCTGAGGACTGTTAGTACAAACATTGAATAAGAAAAGAAAAAATATTTTTATTTATTTCATATTCATCTATATTTTTCATGGATCAGTTTAAAGGTCTGGAAATACAATAACCAATGATAGTAATGCTCATTCATTCTAGGAAGGAAATGACCACTGAGGAGCTTGAATTCTCTCTTATATACTTGAGGTTTAAGAGCACGTATGCCACTGGAGAAAAAAAAAAAGAGATCTGACAGGTAGGACAAACATAAGGTCTGCCTAAAATTTACATTGATTATGAGTGTCTGAGCAATGAGGATCAGCATCACAGCATTGCACATTACTTTAGTGGAAAAGAGTAGAGGACATTAAAATTGTAAAGGCAATGCAACAACGCATGGAGTCCAACCACTGTATGCTGGTTTCAAGAAGCATGAACATTGACATTGATCGATAAGACACACCTGAAGTCTAATATAATAATGCTATGGATTGGGAAGCATCAGCTAGATGGGAAATAGCACGGTGACAGTGTAAGTCTTTACCTGGGTGCAGGGTTCCAATATAAGGAAGTGGTGGGAAAATGGGAGAAAATGGTATTATTTAACTTTGATAACCTGCTATCTGGTCTGACTTAAAAAAATAATAGACAAACTGTCAAGACGGAAATACTGGAACGATTTAAAAGCTGTTGTCTTCCAAACTACAAAAATAAAGAGTCAGAAAATTTGCTGGCTTATGATTTCACATTCAGTTCAGTTTGTATTTTACATTATTTGCCCAGAAATTAAGAGGTTTAAACTGAACCAGAACCAGTTTTGCTTAACTACTGTCTCTGGTGCTTATAGGAATACTTACACACATCGTTATTGAAAGTGCAGAATTCACAAACCAGGAAGGCCTGTGCTTCTGGTTCGGAATATTTTTCTCCACATAACAGTTGGGAAGTTTGTGCTATGGAATCTATTACCTGCTGCTCGCATTACTCAGAGCTGGGATGGGAAAAGATTTCTATCCTATTAGTAAAATAAGAATTTCACTGATGATAATATCACACCAAAAAACAGTTTTTCAGATACCCCTGTATGATGGAGTCCTAAGTCAGCCATGATTTCTTATATCTATTAAATACCCAGAGTCTGTTCTTGCATATACTTTCGTTTGACCATAAGGCAGTAAATGAGACCAGACATCATTCATATTTGCAGGAGAACACCATGTTACTAGTAAAAGAAAAGAAACAAAATTGAGTCATTAGGCTCAGGAGCAATAGATGTTACCGTGCCAAAGACTGTGCCAATCTCCTTGCCAGTGCCAGATGGTTTCCTTAGGAGGCTGTTCAGTAGTCACAGAAATCTTATTGTCAGAAGTTTGCTGTCAATCAGCCCAAATTTTATTTTTCATTTTCATCTCATTATTTCTATGTATAGTTTCATGCTCATATACTATGTGAAAGTTAAAAAACCCCACACTTCTGAGCATCTACCTTTATGCATTAGTAATTGGTTTCAATATTTAACCTTATTCTAAACAGTTTTCACAATGTATTACATCATTTAAACAACGAACATAATTAAATCACATTCTGTCACAGATTTCAGCTGTTTTGAGCTAACTTTACTTATCAGCAAGCCAGTCTGTAGACCCCTATATGACCTCTTATGTTGTTCTGATTGCAAAAACTTCTGTAAAATGTCTGTTAGAGAGACTATTTTCTTGCTTATGTCCCAGCACACATTATTTGGACAGCATTTCCTGTATACTACACAGGAGCTCTTGTCAGTTCAAAATGTACATCTCCATCTCTTGATCCATAACATCTTCATTTATTATAATGTATAGCTGAAAAAAGTTGATATTAAGGAAAATTTTAGATTAGTCACCCTTTTGTTGATTCATAGTTGTTTCTATTCTGACTTTTATAGTTAAAATTGGGTACTACTTGTACAGAGAGGGACAAAAACATGGTTGTGTTAGAAAAGGGGCAATCATTGTTCTTATAAACTACAGGTGGCATCAGTGAGGGTGGTTGTGACCGCCTATGTGCAGCACCTTATGCTGAAGTAAAGGTAGTATAAGACCAATTAATTCAGACAATCCCTGAGAAGGCAGAAAGTTACCTGCTTTGTGAAAGGACAATCCGCTAACAAAACTACAGTTTTGCCTTACTGAGGAGGAAGATTTAAGAAGAAAGACATTCTGAAAGGACTAAATTTGCCAATTTTTTTTGGTCATGGAACTGGAGATTAAACCACGAGGAAAGCTTTAATCAAATTTTAGGATTACTTTCCTCAGGCTTTAATACCTTATTTTCTAGATAGTAACATAACTAACAGCTTCTTTGTGCAAAGTAGTAAGGCTGCATCAGAGCTACAGAAATTTTCAAAACACTTCAACTGTTTAGACACATTCCTCTATTCATGATTCAAACAGCTGTGCAACAATTAAGTCATAGATTGCCCTAGCAAAGAGGTTCGTGCAAGCTTTCCTCAGGTGAGAAAACTCCAGATCTATTACTTATTTCCCAAGCAGTAACTTCACTTTTCTGAATAATTCATGTTGCATAGTTGTCTCCCAGGTTTCTGTCAGAAATACTAATCACCATGTTATTTTAGTGCCAAAAGGGTAATTAAAATTTTATTACCGTAACAGTCACGTTTTCTCTAAAGCAATGACGAGAGATGAAGTTCTTCATCTCTTGTTCATGCAATTAAACTGCAGAAATATAAACCAGAGATTGTTATACATTTATAGTAAGTCTTTTAAATATCTTACATGGACCTTTGTTTTCAGTAGAACTGCTGTGGTTGGTCAGTTGGACAAACAAGGTGTTATTTTACCATTGAAAGCAAGGGAGGAGGTAGTATTTCATCCAAAAAGGCAGTAAGAGAGTCTATGCTGTCAGAGGCATGTGCAGCCTATAAAATCTCTGCTGAGGCAATTACACAATCCTTTCCCTACTCCCTACCACTGAAACACTGGTGGGGGTCAGGGAACAACCAAACCAGATCCTGAGGATAGTGAAATGCTCTCAGGTGGATCACAAGGACTCTTCATTTTATACATTTGCTTTTTCTAAGGGTAATAACAAGAAACAGCAAGCATCAGATAAGATACAAATTCAGGAAGTTTATTTCAGCCACGGTACCCTGTCAACTGAGATGGCTATGGGATATAACTTGGAATATGCTTCAATACTTGCAATAGTTCACAAATAAATAACATTTAAGCCTATAAAGATTTCTTATTAGACTATAAATTGCATCAAGACTTAATTTTATAAAGCTAAACCTAAAGCTAGAACTTAAGTGGGAAAAAAATAAAGCAGAAAAGAGAAGATTAAATAAAATGCATATAGCTTTTTCTCAGCAGTCTTGAATGTCTGCAGGAAAAAATCAATTAAGAAACCTTCTTACTGCATGGAAATTCACTTTATTGAGACTATTACATCATGAAAGCATACCACTTAAAAAAAAAAAAAAGACTGGTGTTGCTAAATTTCAAAAAAGATAGAATGTCTTTCACTTGCCTGACAAATATTTAAGTATTATATTACATCATAATAGGTCTGTTGGCAGAACGCAAATATCTCTATAGTGTTTTTCACTCGGGAGAGGGGAGGAACATAGACATTTACTGTATGTCTGCCACAAAATACTTTAAAATATGTGACAGATGGGTTTTTTTTCTTGCATTACCCACTCCCATAGCAGTATTCCCTAAAAGGACACAAAACAGGAACCAAGCTTTTGTTTATTTTAAGGTATGTGCCTAAAGACCCTGTACCATTTTCTTACAAGAGTTCTACTTTTAATGTTAGGGTATAAACCAGCACAAGTTGGGCTCAGTTTAGTATCGGGAATCTAAATTTCTTTTTGAAAGAATTATGTATAAATCTGTGGGACAAAACCCATGAGTACCACAGAATGCACTTGAATTTGTAGAGAAGTTTTAGTTCTATCTATTTGTGGTTCTAAAACGTGACAGCATTTTGACATAGATTCACAAATTCATATTAAAGTTTATTTTATTGTATTAACTCTATTAATATCAATGCTGTCTCTCAGAGTTATAAAGTCACAACAGAAACACCCTGGAAATACTTTTTCAGTATTACCTCTTCAATTTTCTATCCACTCTGAAATTTTTGAAATTAAAAAAAAAAAAAATTGATCAGTGTAAGAATTTGTTTGAATTTGGGCTGACACATGTTTTTAGCTGTCTAAGAAAAAAATAAAATTAAAAATAAAATTCTGTAGCAGAAGATTCTGCTTAGCAAAAGAAGAGAGACTCATGCTACTATCTCAGAACCCTGAAATAAAATCTGACAAATGAAAGATAATTGTCATCTATTAATGTAACCACATAGACATTTTTAAAATCCCATCAGTAATGCGTCTAAACGATATTCCTAGGAGACAGTGTCTGACTGGGATGAGGAATACATGACTAAGAAAAAACATTGTATTTCCATTTATTGTCAGAAGCATGCCTATTGCTAGTCAGAGGCCTTGTTATTAGCAGTAATTTTGACATTCATTACTCAACAGGGCTCCATGTAGTTCGCCACAGCACTGTAGCAAGACAATACCAATACCTTGTTTACTTGATGCTTTCTATATGCAGTTTTAAAGAAAACACCTAAACTGTCTCCTGTGTGAGTCATTATTTCTATTATGCTATTTCCAAACAGGTGACTAGTGTTACACTCAGGAAGCCAAGTTCACACTACTTGTTCATACCAACACCACCAGTTTCTAAGTCATTGCTGCAGCCTGATGATACCATTTTGAAAGAGCTCAGCAAAGATATTAGTGGCTAAACCATACTTTGAATGAACATTGAATTTCCATTTTGAGAACTGCATTTGCTATTAGACGTAAATTATTTTAATCTAATAGATGACATCGTAATTGAATACTGAGGAAAAAAATTCTTTATTGCTAACTCAAAGACTCATCAAGAAGTGAATGAACCTCTCACAAAAAAAAGATAGTGTTGTTTCAGTTTTATTACAAAAAGTAATAACCTCTTAGTATTTATCTTAAAATTTCTCCCTCGATTTCAGTCTAAGGATTTTGTTTCTTGCTGTTCTTTTTATTTAAAGGCTAGGATTTTTTCCCTACTACAGTAGTGTTGTGTCATTAACGTACAGCCACATGAACAAGAGTGCCAGTTTCCTTGTCCACAAATAATTATGTTTACCCCTTGATAACTCAAACAATATAAACATAAGAAACATAAAATACTCTAGTGAATCCAGAGGTTTGGGCTGGACATGCATATTTAAGTGCTTTAATGATTGACAATGATGTTGAAACCACAATGGACTAGGGAAGATAGTTTGTGGATATAGACAGAATTTTTTTCTAAGCTGTGTACATTAAACTGTACTTACAGTGTTTTTCCCAGACAAACTGTCTCTACTTTTATGTTGTGCTTCCTTTTAATTGCACTATATCTGCATTCTTGTTTGCAGAAGCAATGATACTCTCTTTCTCATGGTTGGGACCACATAAACTTCCAGTTAGGAGGAGGTTACAATGCCTGTTATTCTCCCATCCTCCCTTTCTTTTTTTTTGACCCAAAATAAAGATTGCATCACAATTTTCTCCCCACCACTCCCATGGTATTCTGTTGCCAGTTTTCTGCTATTAATATTCACTCTTCTTTGCCAAACACCTGCATTTATGTAACCTCTAACCAAATCCTAAAAGAATATATTGTTCAGTTGCTCAAGTTTTTCCTTTCACAGAATAAACAGTAATGTTATCAAGGCAGCAGAAGCTGTAAAGAAAATGAGCAAGAAAAGAGACAGAAAGAAATAATTTGTCATGCTTTATGGTTAATCATCATCTTCATCAAGTTCTGTTAGGCAGGATCAAAGAGATACGGTATAAAAACGTACCAGTGAGGATACAAGTGTGCAGAAAATCAACAAAACAAAATCTCGTGCAACATACCAGAAAGGATGAATGGTCAGAGACAGCTCAAAACTAAAGAGTTTCTTCCTACTTGTCAGTACTGAGACACCCAGAAGCCAGACCCAAACATCTTAAATGTAGTCACACACTGCATGAAAAACAGCTGAGCAGACCCTTCAGGCTTTTTCTGTAAGACTTTGTCACACATATTTTATGTCTTGATGAGAGGAGAGGAAGAGGGAGAGGGAGAGGGAGAGGGAGAGG
>JAOXNV010024880.1:0-10455 GCA_028565915.1 Momotus momota
GACGCTGCTGCTTTCGCGCCTCTTCTGTTGCTGCTGCTGGTGCTGTTTCTCCTCCGCTTCTCGGGCGTTGCCCCCCTTGAGAAGTTACAGCGACCGCAGCACAACAGCAGCATCCGCAAGATCAGCAGCAGCAGCAGGAAGAAGAACAGCAGGCACAGATCGAACAGCGGCAGCACCAGCAGGAAGAGCAGCAGCAGCAGGATTCACAGAGGCGGCAGCAGGAGCAGGAGCCGGATGGGCAGTGGCAGGAAGAAGTACAATGACAGCAGCAGGTTCTCTGCGGCAGCGGCAGATTGAGTAGCGAAGACAGAGGAAGTCACAGACGTTGAAGCAGCAGCCAACGAGCTTTACGAGGGGAGCAGCAAATCAAGAAGCAAGAGCAGCAGCGCGAGCAGCGGCGCGAAGGAAGCAGCTGCAGGAGAAACCGCAACCTCAACAGCGTCCAGGGAAGCAGCAGCACCAGCAGCCAGAGAAGCAGCAGCCAGAGAAACAGCAGCAGCCACAGCGGCAGCAGCCAGAAAAGCAGAAGACAGAGAAGCAGCAGCAGCAGCCAGAGAAGCAGCAGCAGCAGAAGAGGCGAAGAAGGGAAAGGAGGAAGGAGACGAGAAGCTGCAGCCGCCGGAGCGAGACACGAGAGGCCGCGGCGCGAAGAGCAGCAGCAGCCACAGCAGCACCAGGCGCGAAGAGAGAGAGCAGCAGGAACAGCAGCAACACGTGGGCGAGTAGAAAAAGGCAGCAGTCGCCCCGGGAAAAGAAACTGCAGCGGAAGCGCAGCAGCAGGAGAGCAGATTAGGAGAAGGAAGGAGAGCAGCAGCAACAGCAGAAAATCGGCTGTCGTTCTTTGTTGCCCGCCCGCGCGCAACGGGAGTATGTAGCAGCATGCCGCAGCAGCAGCGAGAAGAGAGAAGTTTGCGTAGGTGGCATTCCGCAGCAGCAGAGGAGACGGAGGAGGAAGTGGCGTTCCTCGCTGCAGCCGAAGCGGCTCCAGCAGCAGCAGGGCGGACAACAGGAAGAAGCGTAGCAGCAACAGCAGCAGCAGGACTGCCAGCAGGACGCAGCGGAGGAGCGGCAGCAGCCCCCAGAACAGCAGCAGCCGCACGAGCCGCAGCAGCAGCGCGAGAAGAAACACGAAGAGCAGCCGGGGCGTCGCAGGGGACGGCGAACAGAGCAGCAGCAGAAATTGATGCCTCAGGAGCAGCAAGAGGAGGAGGAGGACTGGCAGCTTGTGAAGCAGCAGCGCGAGAAAGAAGAGAAGTACAAGAAAAAACTGCTGGTTCTCCTTTTGCCGCTGTGAGGGCTTCGTTTCTCTCAGGACTTGTGGGCCGTGCTGCAGCAGCAGTAGCCGAGCAGCACCTAAACGTGAAGGCAGGAAAAAACGAAGAAGATTTGCCGTTGCTGCTGCCGTCTCTGCAGAGGGGAGACGCGACAGCAACAGAGATAGAGTTTACTCAGTTTACTTTTCCCTTATCTGCTGCTGCTGCTCCTGCTCCTCCTCTTCCCTCTCTTGCTGCGCGACGTCCTGGTGTCGGTTCGCCGGGCAGCACCACGGGCTTCTCAACTACAACACTGCAACAGCAGCAGAAGAAGCTAAGTCCTGCTGCTGCTGCCTCTTCTTCCGGTGGACTGAGCCTCGGGGCCGCTGCTGCTGCTGCTGCCGATTCTTCCTTCCGCAGGCGTTCCTCGTCTCCGCCCCGCGGCGAGGGCAGCAGCGGGTGCGGCACCAGCAGCAGCAGCCGTCCCGCAGAAGACAGCACGAGCAGCAGCGACTGTCGAAGCAGCACCAGCAGCCACCAGCGCCGGAGCCGAGGGAGCAGCAGCAGTTCTCCGAGGAGCAGCCGAAGCAGCGGTTTCCAGGGGAGCAACAGGGACGCTGCGTCCTGCGGGGAGAGCCCCGTGCAGTCCTGCAGCAGCAGCAGAGGCAGGAGAAGAAGACGAAGCAGCAGCAGCGGCAGCCGGAGATTTCGGAGAAACAGGGGCCGCAGCAGAACGAGACGCAGCAGGAGGCTGGTCTCTAGCAGCAGGAGCGGCAGTCCTGACCTGCAGAGGAGCAGCAGCAGCAGCAGCAGTTCTGACCTGGGCAGCAGCAGCAGCAGTTCTGGCCTTCACAGCAGCAGCAGCAGCTCACATTTGAGTAGCAGCTGCAGCAGCACGGGGTGGAGAAGCAGCAGCACGAGTAGTAGCGGGGGAAGCAGCAGCGACAAAAGGAGGAGACGACGTAGAAGGAGACGACGACGAAGAAGAAGACTACAGAGAAGCGGCCGTTGGCATGCGGCAGCGCGACGCGGCCTCATAGTCGTTCAACACATCGCGACGGCAACTGCTGCCTCTTCTTCTTCGAGCCGGTCGCCGTTGACTTCTTCCTTGGCCTCTCCTCCGCGCTTTTCTTTTTCTTCCACTTCCTGCTCCCTTGCGTCCCTCACCGCAGCCTACGCAGCTTCTTCTCTGTTCGCCTCTGGGGGAGGCCTGGCGGCCTGCGCCGGCAACCGAGCTGCCTGCCCGGCGAACGGCAGCAGCGGCAGCGACCGCAGCAGCGACAGCAGCAGACGCTACTGTAGCCGGGGGAGCAGCAGCGGCGGCAGTCCCGGCCTCTACAGCCGAGGAAGAAGCGAACGCTTCAACAGCAGCAGCTGCGGTAGACCGGGCGACGGCTCTTTTTTCTCCGACAGTCGCGGCAGCGGCAGCTGTGGAAGGCGCCCGTTGCGGGGAATGGCGCTGCTGCACCACGAGCAGGAAGAGGGACAACTGCAGCAGCAGACAGCAGCAGCAGTAACTGCTGCTCAAAGTTCACGTTTCTCGCTCTCTCCTGGGTCACCTGCTGCTGCGGCTCCTGCAGCAGTACCCGGTTTTGCTGCGGCTGCCACTCCGTCCGCGGCGCCTGCTGCAGGCCTTGCTGCTTCCTCCGCTGCTGCTTCTTCTGCTGTTGCTTCCTTCTCCTCCACTTTCTCTTCCCCATCGTCCTCGAAGCGGCGTGCTGCTCTCTCTTTCTCTGCTGCTGCTCCTCCTGCTGCTCCGGATCTGCTGCGACACGGGCCTCACGACCGCGGCGAGGAGCGCGACGGCGGGCTGGAGGACGACCTCGCAGCAGCGCTGCTGCTACCGACAAAACAGCAGCAGCAAGAGGAGGAGAATGAGGAAGTGCTAGGCACAGCAGGAGCAGCGACGAGGAGGAGAAGAAGAAGCAGAGTTTTGTTGCCCGCTGCTGCCTCAGAGATGCAGCTCTGTGCGACAGTCTCTCGCTTCACAGACATTCGGATGAAAGCTGCTGCTGCTGACTCTGGTGCTGCTGCTTTTGCTGCGTGTGCTGCTGGTCCTGCTGGTGCTGGTGCTGCTGCTTCTTCTCGTCTTTTGCCTCTTCCTTGGCATCCTGCGTCCCCTTCTGCTGCTGCTTCTTCCTCCTCCTCGTCCGAGTTTGCTGCTGCTGCTGGTTCGTGGAGAGCACGAGGCGCCGCTGCTGTGACAGCAGCCGACAGTCACGTTGGAGAAAACGCAGTAGCAGAAGACAGAGCCATGAGTTCCGCGTTTTCTCTTTCTTCACCTTCGTCGCCGAATTCCACGTTTTCGGCCCGAGGGGCTGCTGCTGCTGCTCCAAAGGGAGGAAGAGGAGGAAAGGTCACAAGCAGCGGGCCGCCTTGCAGCCCCGACGCTGCTGCTGCTTCTGCTGCTGCTGCTGCTCATTTTTCAAGAGGCGGAGGGGGGTCGCTGCCGCTGCTGCAGCCGTTTGACGAAGTGTCGACGGCGTCACCGGTGAGCAGCAGCGACAGCCGCAGAAACAGCAGCGGCAGCAGAAGAAGACGGGGAGGCGGCGCGGCTTCTGCGGGAGAAGAAACACTTGCCGGAGACAGCCGGGGTGTCCCTTCTTCCTTCTTCGGCGCTGCCCTGCTTCCTCAAGCCGAGCAGCAGCCGCAGCGACGCAGCGGAGGGCTGCTGCGGCGCGGCAGCAGCAGCAGCATCGTCCTCGGTCGCACCGACGGTGCAGCAGGAGCGGCAGCAGGAGCAGGAACAGGGGCAGGAGCAGCAGGAGGAGGAGAAGGATCCCCAGGAGGAGGAAGAGGAGGAGGAAGTTTCAGCAGCCGCTTGATGCGCTCTCCCTTTGGAAGAGGATTTGCTGCTGCGTTGGTGGCGGTCCTGACTCTCCTGCTGCTGCTGTCTTTCTTTGTGACGCCGTTCTCTTCGCTGCTGCTGCTGGACCTCTCGGTACCGCAGCAGAAGCATCAGCCCCACACGCTGCTGTCTGCGCTGCATGCTGTTTTTGGCCCGCAACATCGTCAGCACAAGGCAGGGCAGGCCGGCGGGGAGGCAGCAGCAGCTGCAGGCGACGGGGAAGGCGCAGAGACAGCAGCTGCTGCGGATGCCGACGAAGGAGGAGAAGCGTCGGCGGCGGGACAAAAAGCTGCTGCTGCAGGCAACGGAGGAAAGGAGAAAGGGAAGAGCAACAAGAAGAAGCCGCAGCGGCGCCGCGTTGTTGTCACGCCGTCGCAGCAGCGTCTGCTGCACCAGAGACGTGTGGGGTACTCTGCTGCCGCGGCTTTTCCCGATGGCTCTGCAGAAGATCCGGCACTGCTCCTGCAGCAGACCCCCCCCTGCCGCAGAGACAGCAACAGCAGCAGCGAGAAACAGCAGCCACCAGCTGCAGCAGCGGCCGGCAACCCGGCAGGAAACGAAGGAGGAAAAGCAGGAGCAGCTGCCGGTGCTTCTTCGGCCGAGGGCACAGGCGGGGCTACTGCTGCTGCTGCAGACAAAACAGAGGGAAGAACCTGGGTAGCACAGCTGGCTGATCCCTACACGCTGCTGCGTACTCTGCTGCGACCGCTGCGTCACTACTTCTTCCCTCCGGCTCCCGCTGCAGCTCCGGCTGACGGCCCGCAGCAGCAGCAGCACCTACCTGGGGCGCACAGCAGCGGCGATACTGGTGCAGCAGCAGGTCATCAGCAGATGGTTGTTGCGGCGGCGCCGAAGCCCCCGGGGGTGACTGTCTACTCCCGTCCCGTCGATCGAACGCTGCAGCAGCAGCAGCAGGAGGCAGCAGCACGAGGACAGCAGCAGCAGCCTGCGCTGCCTCAGGCGGCGGCCCCGACGGCCACACAGCAGCAGCAGCTCTGGGGAGGTCCTGAGGGATGGAAAGGCGAACTTGCTGCCTTCGTTGACTACGACGGAGATTCTCACATCGATATGATCTTCCTCACACGCCGTCCCACCACCAGCATCAGCAACAGCAGCAGCAGCAGCAAGAGCAGCAGCAACAACAGGTATAACAGCAGAAACAGCGTCGTCGACGGAGAATCGTCGGCTGCTGTTGCTGCTGCTGCTGTTGCTACCTATCCACCGACGTCAAGCTTTGCTGCTGCTGGTACTGCTGCTGCAGCGTCCTCGTTGTCTTCGCCTGCTTCTGCTTCTTCTTCGATATCCGTGTACGCGTGGAGCCCGCCAGAAGAGGCGTTCCACCTACTCACGGAGACGGCAGTTCCTGCTGCCACAGAAGGGCTAATCGCCGTGGACTGGAGCGGCGATGGCCGAACAGATATTTTGGCTATTTGTCGTGAAGCAAGAAGCGGCGTTGCTGCTGCATCTGCTCAAAAGGAGGGGCGGGAGCTGCTGCTGAAGCGCCGCGCACGTGCGGAGCGACAGCAGCGGCGGGAGCACCGGCTGCTGCTGCTGCAGCAACTTGAAGGACAAGCGGAGCAGCTGCTGCTCGACGAGCCGCCTGACTTCCTCGCCGACGTCGAAGAAACAGCAGCAGCAGAAGGGCCGGCAGCAGGAGAAGCGACTGCAACAGAATTACCAGCAGCAGACTTGTCGGCAGCAAGAGAAGAAGCAGCAGCAGCAGACTTGTCGGTCTCAAGAGAAGAAGCGTCAGCAGTTGCGAACGCGCGAGGAGAAGGCGCAGCGCGCAGACGCAGAGCAGCAGCGACAGGAGAAACAGGAGGAGCAGAGGACGAAGAGGGGGAGCAGCAGGGAACAGCACGAGATGCAGCAGCAGGTGGAGAAGGGCCGGCGAGAGACGATGAAGGAAAAGCAACGGGTCGTCGCGTTCGGCAGCAGCAGAAGCCGCCGGGAGCAGCAGCAGCGGGGAACCAGAATGGAAGTGAGGAACAGCCGAGAGAAAGAGAAATCCGCATGCAGCAGCAGTGGGAAGGGAGAGCCGCTGCGGCTGCGGCAGGACGGCAGCAACTGCTGCAGCAGAAGAAGCAGCAGCTCTTCTTTGGCCTGAATAAGAGGAGAGAGGGGCAGCAGCAGCAGGTTAGGCGAGAACTGCTGCAGCAGGTGGAGGCACTCGAGCGGGACCAGCAGCGAGAAATCGCTGAAGCGATAGGAGCAGCAGCAGCAGCAAGGCAGCCGCAGCAGGTAGACGGAGGAGAAGAGAAAGAAGAAGAGAAAGAGGCAGCAGATAGGGGAGAGGAGGGAGGAGCAGCGGAGAGCGAAGGTGCTTTTGCTGCTGGTGCTGAGCCGCTTTATTACATAGTTGCATATATACAACGTCCTGACGGGGCGCTGGAGCAGGCGTGGAACTCTGTTGCTGCTGTTGATATGCTGCTGCAGCAGAGAGAGCAGGGACAGCAGCAGGAGGAGGAAGCTGCCCAGCAGCAGCTGCTGCTCCGCATGCGCCGTCTCCGGTTGCTGCTTGTCCAGCAGCAACAACAGCTTCCACAACTGCAGCTGCGGGCGGGAGGAAGCAGCAGCAGCGCGGCGGAGGAAGGTGGAGCAACAGCAGCGGGTGATGTGCGTCCTGCGTCTCTGTTGCTGCTTCAACTGCAGCAGCAGAAGAAGAAGCAGCAGCAGCAGGAGGAAGAAGAAGAGGAGAAGCAGCCGTCAAACCGAAGATCGGTGTCGGCGGAGGAGCAGCAAGGAGATGTATGGAAAGACGCGGTGGAAATAAAGCAGCCGTCACAGCAGCAGCAGCAGAGCGCGGAGGAGGAAGGAGCAAGTGAGAGAGAAGCGAACCGCGTTGCTGCTGCTGCTGCTGGTCCGGCTCCGGCTCTGCTGCAGCAGGTGGGGTCTCGCGGTGGAAGCAGCCAGAGTTCCTCTGGGCTGCAGCAGCAGCCGGCGAAGAAACTTGGCGAGCAGCCACAGCAACGCATGCAGAAACAGGAGGGGAACGACGGAGAGGAGGCGGAGAAGAAGAGGGAGGAGGAGGAGAATAGGAGGAAGCAACAGCAGCAGCGGAAGCCAGACCAGCAGCAGGAAACCGAGCAGCTTGGGGGGACCGCGCAGAAGCGGCGTCTTTGTGAAGATGCGCGGCAGCCAGCAAAGCAGCAGCAGCAGAAGGAGCAACAGGACCTGCAGGCGGAGCAGAAGCAACAGCAGCAGGAGCAGCAGCTTGAAGAGCATCGTGGTGTTGGCGCTGCTGAGAGAGAAGCAGGTGCTGCAGTTGTTGACGAAGGAGCAGCAGTCGCAACAGCAGCAGCAACAGGAGTGCCGTCAGCAGCAGGAGCAGCCTTTGAAGGAGAGGAAAACGGCCGGGATGGGCTGTTGCTGGCGGCACGTTCACGAGGCAGCAGCAGGCCGACGGGACGAAGCAGCAGCAGCAGCAGAAAACGTTCAGAAGAAGAAGAAAAGGAGGAGACGCGCAGGACCAGCAGAAGCACCTGGACCGGGGGAGCAGCAGCGAGAGAGCTGGGACATGCTACTTATATTGTTGCATCTGCGGAAGGCGGTGCAGCCGCGGCAGCAGCAACTGCAATTCGACGAGCAGGAAGAGGCGGCCCTGCAGCAGGTATGGAGGGAGACGCAGGAACAGCAGCAGCAGCACCGGAAGCAGCAGCAGCGAGTGGAGGAGGAAAAGGAGCAGGAGCAGCAGGAAGGGAAACACCAGCAGCAGGCCGTCAGGGTCGCGTTCTTTCTAACTTGAGAAACGCCGAAGGAGGTAGGGAAAGCATAGGAAGCAGAAGAAGTGGAGAAGAAGGCACGGCAGCAGGTGGTTCAGCGGCAGCAGCAAAGCCACCACCGGCAACAGCTTGGACAGCAGCAGCAGTTTCATCAGCAGCAGCGTTTTCTCCGTCCGGTCCCTTTGAAGGAAGAGAGACAAACTCGGAGGACTCAGACGGAAGAGCAGCAATAGCAGCAGGAGGAGCAAGACCACGCCGACGAGGAAGAACAGCAGCAGACATAGCAGCAGCAACATCAGAAGGAGACGCAGCAACAGCAGCAGACGAAGCCCGAGCAGCAGGAGGAGCAGACGCTGGGAATGATTTCTCAGGTAGGGGACTTGAAGTTGCGGCAGCAGCAGCAGGAGAGGAGGAGAAGAAGATGAAGGCGGTGGTGGACGAACTGCAGCAATTGGAAAAAGAAGAAGCAGCAACAGCAACAGCAGCAGGAAGGGCAGCAGAAGGAGGCGGAGGAAGGGCAGAAGAAGACATTGCGGGTGCCCTTTATGCGCTGCATGGGGCGCCAAACATCTGGAAGACAACGGAGGAGGAAGTGCTGCTGCTGCTGCCTCTATTGCGTTTCTCTTCCGTGTACCCATTCCTGGTGGATATATCGATGAACGGCGAGGTGGACGTGGTGGCGCAGCTACCTGCTGCTGCTGCAACGCTGTTGCAGGACCTGAACCAGGAGAAGAAGCAGCAGCAACAGGAGTCGCAGCAGGGACAGCAGCAACAGCGGCAACAGCTGGAAGAGAACTCGGTCGTTTCTGCGCGGCGGTTCGTATGGATGAACGTTGCTGCAGAGGTGGCGCTGCGCAGCGCAGCAGCAGCAGCAGACGGCAGCAGCACTTCAGAAGACGACGGACAGGAACAGACAAAACACCCGTCGTTCGCAGCAGCAGCAGGAGCAGCAGCAGGAGGAGCGGGAGGAGTAGCAGAGAGCGAGGAGGCAGACGCAGAAGATAGGGCGGCGTATGCAGCAGCGGCAGCCCCAACAGACGCAGCAGCACCGGCAGTCCGAGCGCGTAGCAGTCAAGAACTTTTCTTCCTGCCCGTTTTCTGGGAGGACCTCACTTTGTACGTAGACCCGACTCCCCTCCCCGCGTGGCCGCAGCAACAGCAGCAGCAGCAACAGCAGCAACAGCAGCAGCAGCAACAGCAGCAGCAACAGCAGCAGCAACAGCAGCAACAGCAGCAGCAACAGCAGCAACAGCAGCAGCAACAACAGCAGCAACAACAGTTGCTGAAGTACCTGCCGATGGCCACCCCACACAGCAGCGCGTTCTTGGACATCAGCGGCGACTGCCGTGCGGACATCATTTTCGTGAGAACTTCTCGCTTCTTCTGCACGTGTCTCTTTTCCTGCTCGGGGCGTAGGCCTCTCAACAAATAGTTATATAGGTCTGTTCGCATATATTACGTCCGCCAACAAATATAAAAGGCATGCGTGCAAGCCCTGTGATAGGTCAGCAAGGAAGACAAAGAGAAAGAAGAAGAGAAATGTGGACATTGGCCCGTATATAGGTCTACGTGTACACAGAAGTGTATATATATCTGCGTATGTGTGTGTCTGCACAGCAATGTATGTATGTCTGCGGATATATACGTGCGTGTATTCTTGCTGTGTCTGACACCCACCTCAAGAGATAGGGAATGGCATGCCAAACTTCCTGTGGATAGGAATAGACGTACGGATATAGGCGCACACACATGCGCACATATAGAAGACACCTCCACACAGGCGTACGGGTATGTTCGCGTGCCTATGTATATTGATGTACGTACGTCCATACATATACACCGCTGCTCTTGCACGAGTATGTATTGGCGTATGTGTATATATCGATGAACTTACATACCTACTTCTATACGTCCACACACGCGCATACATGTACATGTATCTATACCTCTATATATACCTATATATATCTATATATCTATCTCCATCTACCTATATCTATCTATATCTGTCTATCTATCTGTCTATATCTATCTATATCTATCTATCTACCCTTTTCTATCTATCTATATACATATATAGATAGGTGTGTGCAACCTTGTGTATTTCCCTGTGCGAGCTCTCTCATATGATGTTGCTGTGAGTGAAGTTGTTCTGCTGTTCTTTTTTGGTCGTTGTACATGTTGACGAAAACGTCGTCGAGAGTGTACCAGTGGTGGCGCGCATTTTCGCCCGCATGCCCCACTGGGTGCGGTGTACGTACAGCGCACTGGGGTGGAGGTGGTGAACCGCCTTCACCGAATTCTGCGTTCCTCTTCCGGTGTACGTACAGCCCAAGAGTTGACAGGTGTCACGCAGTCTGGGGTCTATCTCTCGCTTCGCGCCTCAGAAGTCGCTGTGTGTGCACACGAGTTGTCGCCTTCTTTCATCCGCGGGGCCTTCTGCAGCCAGCCGAGCAGGCGGGCGCGCACCGCCTGCAGCTCGGGTGTACGTACACCAGACGATGCCGTGAGGGTGCGAAGGTGTCTGTCCCCCGAGCAGGCGGGCGCGCACCGCGTGCAGCTCGGGTGTACGTACACCAGACGATGCCGTGAGGGTGCGAAGGTGTCTGTCCCCCGAGCAGGCGGGCGCGCA
>JAOXNV010024881.1:0-16413 GCA_028565915.1 Momotus momota
CGTGGAAGAGCTCTGGATCTGCCGAGTCAGAGAAAATACTTCAACGTCATTCTTCTCCTGGGCAGTAGGGCCTATGCGGCTGTTGTGGCGACAGAACTACGAACAACACGGTGTGGAGGAATTACGAATATGCAGGCGCCCGGGAAGTCGCCAACAGCGTTGGAGAAAAGCGACGTGTCCGGCGGTTTAGGAAGAAAACATAACATGCGCTGTGACTGTCTCGCATAGTTGAGTCGGCGTAGAGTCGTCTATAAATTTTGTTTATGTAGGAATCTCTCCAAGTGAGGCGATTCCTTGCTCTTCCTCCTGGTGTGGACTGCGTCTACGAAGCAAGAGGTGAGAGTTCGTCGATACCACTGATCTTCTGTACTGTTCAGCGTATGTGCTCGAATGCTATCCTCACCCCGCGCACCTAAATCGCTCATCAACATTGACAGGGAGGAAACTCTTGCGGCGTGCACGGTGCTGCTGCTTTCGATCATCCACAGTGATCGGCGTCGTCCCTTCTGCCTAAGAAGGGCTGTGGACTACAACAGAGTATTATTTGTCTCATCTCGACTGCGTCGCCTGCTCTGCGGGGTAGACCGGCTCACGTCTTTGGCTGCGTCAACAGCAGCCGACCTTCTCCGGGTACCGATGTGCACGTGCTGGCGTGATGGAGGCGCGTCGAAGGTGTTTTACTGTGGTCACGATTTTCGTATCGTATTCTACCCTCAACGAAGAACATGCCATTTGTCACACTTGGTGGGTTAGATCACTAAGTCGTTCTCTTCTGGGACTGCCAATTGTGGTTGTGACGCCAGATCGAGGGAGGACCGGCTGCAGTTCGCGCATCTCGCATCAGTGTTGTGTTCGTGCTGTTGACCAATGCGCTGCTTGCCTGGGGATTCACGTCAGAAATCGGTAGAGATAGGAGAACATATTCAGTTATGCGACTGACCCTACAGGCTTCTCGTGCATCAAAGACGTGCCTCACCAGATTTGAGTTTGTCTATGTGCTCACACAGCCTTCGCAGGCACTCGACTGCCATCATGCGTCTAATTCACTAGCCCGTCTCTACAAAAGTCAAGAAACCCTGCGTGTATGCATTGGGCAACGGTGTATCGCTGCACAGCACATTACTGCTATTACAAAGAGAGCTGCTAGACCCCTGCTGTGATCGTTCTTCATTCGTGCGCCCTCGCTAGCTTGTCGGCTGACGCCCTCACAGTCAAGAACGGCCGCTTCGACTCTCGCTGTCCCATTTCTGATCAGGCAACTTTTTTCACTGCTTCGTGGCGTTTGCATTCTCAGTACTACATATTACTCAGAATTCGAACTATTTCCTCGTAGCCTACATGTTGGTGGACAGGCCCTATCATATAATCTCGCCCTGAGACTACCTCCCGCTGTGTTCGAAGCGGACCTTGATGATTGCGATGCGGAGGAAAGCAACGGGTGAGGGTAGAAACAACGGTCACTTGACGCGTTGGGAACAGTGGGTTACCGAATTGTGGACCTACTCCGTCTGGTGTTCTTGAGTGAGTTGGACCAGATACTGGTGGCACTCTGTAACATCATTCAAGGAGGCCGTCATCTAAGACCAAACGCGTTTCTATGGAAGATTCCCGGGTTTGCTCCCCACGGTCGCATTCTTTACGCGGGACGACACGTGTGCTCCGTACTACAGTAGGCGCGCCTCGCACGAGCAACCGACATGGGATTTGGTCCGGACGCAGAGTGGATAGCAGGGAGAGCTGAAATGCAGTAAATGTACAGTTCGATTTAGCCCGTGGTGGCATGTAGGAACTGGTGAGTGCTACTAATTCCTGGGGCCGCACGTCGTCCGTGGGGAGAGACACACACGCAGCCCAGCGACTGGGACATGCTGTGGTACGGGAAATTCGTGAAGCAAAACAGGAGCTTCAAAATTGTTGGTGCCGATGGTCGAAGAGACTTGCTGTTTCCAAAATGGACCCGGTCCTGCGCTGACTGAGAGACGTAGCTGGATCCCTTGTCTACAAGGTCTAATTGTAACGGTAGTGGCTGGTAAAAAGACGCACACTGCGAACCCGTTAGCAGCTCCCTTCTGCACGTTCTAATGAAGTACAGTTTTAAAGCACTTATATTAGTGGTTCCAACCATTCTTTTTTTGACTGTTTCTAGGGGGGAGACTACAGACGGCGACCTACAGCGGGTGAAAATTTTTTCAAACAACTGCCTGTTGCCTTCTGAACAACTCAGTGAGTTCACTGCCACCTCCTTAACAGGGAGTGGCGGATACTGTTGAAGGGGATACACCTTCAATGTTTTCAGGCCTAGAGTATCACCGATATGTGAATACGGTGAGTGTCGCGAATCATGCGGCGCCACTTATGTGTATTGAGAAGAGGCAAGGCGACACGTACTGTCGTCCTCTGTCTTGTAAATGGACAAGAAGGACGCACAGGAATACGTCAACTTGTGCCTTTCGTTGAAATTTCCCCTCCTGTTGCTGTGGTCTCGCGCAGTCATCCTGTCTTGTCACCGTATACTTCGACTGTGCAGAGAGAGGTAAAGTCCTACCCGAGACACAAGGATGTGGAACTGCTCAGTTTAGGCGGTCGACGGGAGTACTTGTCACGCTGGTAATTAACTCACCAAAGTATGTGTAGGGTATACAGGCTTTCTTCCATCAACCTTGTGCGTGCAGGTGTCCATTGCGCTCCACTCTCTATCCCGCGTCAGATAAATTGCTGACGCGGCGGCAAAACTCTCTTGCGTTTGTGTCCGCCTGCGTACCGGTAGGCGTAGCCCCAATATCATGATCGCTGTAAGGTTACTGTTGGTGCCCAGCGCTCTGTGCAGTCTTTACCCACAGTAGCGTCACGGTCGAAGGATAAACATGACTGAGTCTTCACCAGTAATACCTGCTAGATAGAGTCAATGTGATGTCACTTCTTGCTGTAAAACAGATCCACACTCGGAGAGTGGAAAATCCGGAACTGGTTTCAACGTTTTCACAGATCACGCGTTGAGGCTGGGCCTTCAAAAGAGATCACTCAACAGAGAAAGCTCCCTGTGGGACTCTCGCACAGTCACCAGCGGCGAGCAGCCTGCACGAGATTTTCGTCGATAGTGGAAAATAATCTGCTGCTTCCTTTATAGATGGATTTTTGTCCCATGCCTGGACACTGAGACGAGAGCAGTACCGCATGGGATCCGTACTGTTTAGAGTATATGAAGGAAGACACAGACGGACCTATGACTGAGGAGCATATATAGTCCTGTGTGGAAGTTCAAGAGCCACAGCTCCACTCGTGCCGGTCAAATCATTCGGTGTGACCTGTGGCTGTATGGGTAAATACATCCCAGGACTACTCTTTACGCAGCTGAATGGCAGTATAAACCCGGATACGAAAGAGAACATGGATGGTGTAATCATTTCCTGCCATCCCTCCTTTGAAGCACGACGCTCTCTTGAACCTGCAGGTCTCCTTTTTGAGAGATGTGCTTCACTGTGCAAGCAAGCGCGTTGCGCTCCTGTATCGATTCCGAGACTGTTCAATGCGAGCCGTGCCTACATCGTGGAAGTACCTCGTGATGGCATGAGAGGCGGCACTGCCATATATTTTGCGCCTTTGTCGGTGTGAACTTCGTCTCCAGGGGACGTCAGAGAGACGCTTGGAGCTTCAGTGTTGGTGGCTTTGTAATGGAGAGTGCTACAGCCTCCCAGCCCTGTCGTGCAACATTTGAATAATGTTACATTTACATGATGTTTCTCGACAAAAATGCTGCGGGGTTCGTGAATACACTGCGAAATTTTGCAGTGCCTTAAGTGATGTAAATGGAACCTGACGACGAAGTAACAGCAGCTTCTACTGCTGAGCTGGTTGTGTGCTATGTAGCTGTAGAAATGGTATCTCCGTGCGTTTAAGCAATCACTTGAACATGTGCTGTGGCATTCGCATTCTCGTGAAGCCACAAAAAACTGGCTTGCAAACACTTTTGCACGGGCCTAAGTCAACAGGTGCGTCTTTTCGAAGGATCTTTCTAATGCCGTGAACTCCGGTTGCGCAGAAAATGGTGAGAGGCCACACGGAGGATCAACGTGCCAAGAAGCTTAGAATATGCCTTGAGACCCCTGCCTCACCTCATGCATTTGTACCAATCGTCCTCAGAGGACACAAGGCTGCCTGCATGATGTGGGTGCTTCGACCACTGAGGTCCACTACGTTGTCCAACGTAGAAGCACTGCTAATCATAACAGGGAAATGTCGATTTATTCTCGGACCCTCATGCTGCTCCGCGATGTTCTCAAGAGTACGCTCTCTATAGAAAGGTGTTCAACGGATTCGCCAACAGCGCCTGTCAGCGCCTGTCCACACCTGTATAGGATCAGGGATACCTATGTATTTCGGGACGGTCGGTCCACTGGTGTCCGTGCAGATGGCTTTTTTGTGAAAAAGGTGCTTTCTCCGTTTTCGTTCACATTCAACGACCTTCGGACGCCCCACAAGCCGGAATATGCTAAAGGGGACGTGTTTTCGGGATTCTGCAATCGTAGGTAGAGGGTACGGGAGGACGTCTTGCTCTGCCAGGCTTTGATGAAGGGGCTGCAGGCTCCGAACTTTCCAGATTGAGGAGTTGTCTGGCGGGGGACCACTTCAGACGGCGCCAATTACTTCAAAAGGAAGAAACAGACGGGAGGTGCGTTTTAGCGGAAAAAACGAGCATTGCTGTGGGCGTCTCCATAAAAAAAAAAATATTCTATGTCCATGACTCCTCCTCCACTAGCCAATGCCAACGCCGATGACTACCCGGCTGTTGCACAGTGAATACCCCATGATTTCACTGCGTGTTCTTCACCTGGGAGCGTATCGTGCGACCACGTAGAAACTGGTGAGCTGCTACCAGTAGCAGTAGTCTATCCGAATGGTCGGCATACACTCGAGTGTATTTTGTTACTCGCCTGCTTTCGGATTCCGGCGTCAGTACCATAGACGATGAAGCAAGCACAATCACGTAGTTGATGAGCTGGGGACGCACCAGCTGCGCGTCACTTTCCCGGCCACTAAATGGTAACTGCTGAGAATAACGTTGTAACCATCAGTGTGTGTCTACTCGTGAAAGTTGCTCAATCAAGATGTGCGATGCGAAAGCTGAGGTGGGAGTGTGCCCTTCAACGATTTCTGTGAAACTCACAGCCTCGCCGCACCCTCGTGACCGCCCTCCGTAGGCCGCAGCAGCAAGGGCGCACGATTGGCTCACAGGAGGTTGCAACGACGCTTATGCCCTTGACGTTGTGAGCAACAGCTGTGTTTAACATATGCTGAGGCAGCTAGAAAAGAATGGGGTTCAGACAAGTGACTGTGCCTTCGCCGCTCCAGCCCAGGGGGCGGGGAAGTATAGGGGAGAGTATGTGCAAGCTCGGAGTATCCGGCAGTGCAGATGTCGGCGTGTTCAACATCATGGGAAACGGTACAACGGCACTCTCCCATGCAACTATAAGCCGTCGGTATGGGAGACAACGATTCGATACAGAACACTTTTGACCGGCTCACCAAGTGTCTTTCTCTACACCGTAATCCTGGTGAGTCTCGAGCTCATTCACGCATTGCCGCAGGTGTCACTCGTACGTGTGATCACCCCAGAAATGTCGTTCTCGAACACCCAAAGTGGGGGCGCCCCCCACCAAACAAGCGAACCTCATGTATCTTTGGTGGATACAGGATGAGGCTGCTGCTGCAGCACACGAGGTATGAAATGAGGTGAGTAGTACGAATAACAACGCAACAGGATATCACCCGGTGTCTGGAGTCTACCTTTTCGTTGCTACAGTGTGCAGCAACGGCTACCATGCAGAGAGTTACGGCGCGCAGTTGAGAGTGTCTGTACCCTGAGATATGAGAAATGTAAGAGTTCCGATCCATTCACCTTTTGTGGGGGGCGTGCTGGCGCGCACCCCTGTGTAGGGTATCTTGACGGCCACTGAGGGCACCAGACACGTGAAGATCATTCCTGCATGTGGTTAAGCCATCTCCGAGTAAAAAGTTCCGCGAAGGGGAATTTTTTACTCAAACCAATGTTTGAGCAAGTTACTGCTTGAACCATATGCCACGGTGAAGGCATTCTTCCAAGCGAGATACACACAGGGACCTCGCGTTGACAGAACCTCCAGTTATCGTTGGGTTCTCGATTAGAGACTCCTTCTGGAATAGGCGCATGTGACACGGGTCTTACGGCGGTACACTACGAAGGACGGAGCTAAGTTCTACGTCGGATACTTTTCGTTATACAGGCGACAGCATCTGGCGGATTAGATGCGTAGTGCTTCCAACAATTCATCTTTGAAAGTCGAGAGAGACGATGTCTTTACTGTGGCAGTAAGCTGTGAGATCACCAGAAGCAGAAAGGCTGTCGATCTCAGCAGGTGGGAGTTTCTCCACAAATGAATGTGAACTCAACCGGAAGGAGAAGTTGCGCTGAAGACAAGCTCTGCAAGAGAGAACTGTCAGACCCACGTGGAACGCACTTTCCTCCTCCTGTTCGAATGCGGTATTCATATGACGCGGTACCGGATAGAATACGTAATAAGGCAGACATCCTTGGAAGACATCTTTCTACAGTCCAGCTTAACAAGGGCTACACCTGGGTGAGTGTATCCTGATCTAGCTTCCCGGCAGTAGAGGAATCAGTCAGATTCCTGTAGGAGTGAAACTCGTGGACGCAGCACGTGGTAAGATTATCTTCAAGGAAGTATTTGGTTGTGCTGGCCAGCCTATGGGATCAAACGGAACACCCACCTCCTGCGTATGAATCACTCCTGAACACTAGTGTACGAGATACAGATTTGCCTGCGCAAGGCAGGTATTTCCACTTCACCGTCCAGATCCACTCCTTGTTTTTTCAAGAGACGGTGTCTAGCCGCGCCAACTAACCTTCACTAATTATTGCACGTGGTGTTGGTTGGAGTTGTAGGCACCCTCACTTTCACCGCCCCCCTCCCAGGGCACACGACAGCTACGCCGACAGACGCTAACGTTGGACGATTTTACACAGTCACCGGGATGCGTCTGTCGTCTGCATTCCGACCCAGACGCCCTTCGTTGTTGTACTCGCCGAAGTCTATAAGCAGATACCTTGTTTGATTCGCATGATCTGAGGTGTGGAGGTGAACAGTTGAAGGACATGCACTGGACGCCAGAGATAATTTAGACACCTTTTTTCCTCACCAGCAAGCGTCTTGTTCTGGGCTCAAAGAAATCATCACGCAGTTAGGCCTCTCTCACGAACAAGGCAAACAAGCGTGGCTGCGTGGTTTTCGTGCACACCTTTTTGCTGCGCAGATACTGGTGAGAAAGCACTTGCTCCAGGGGCCCGTCAGGATGGTCACCGAAATATCCCACCGCGTGCGCCGTTTGTCAAGCCTGGACTTCATGCCTCAACACGATAGCTGGAGGCGCACGCACGCGAGACACATGCGGGGAACGGGACACCTGAGCTCTGCTCCACGGTTTGTACGAGGTATCCTGCTGAAGCCACCATAAAGGCCCTCTGAAAGTCCGGCGTGGATTCAGAGTGTTCGACGACCGAGAGAGAGCCTTCCTCTGTGAAAAAGAGATAAATACGTCGTAGCCGGAAGCACTCGCTGCTCCAGTTAGATACAATATTGTTTCGGTGCTTTCTCGCGAACGTCCTCTGAGTTTCATACTCCGAAAGAACACAGGAGTCTTCACAGTTGACTGCATCAGTGGAGGAGGAAAACCAACGTGCTCCTGGTGTCTTGAAGAACAACATTAATAAACACGTTTAGAACAAGAGAAGGCTTCGCTCACGAGCGCGAGAAAACTGTTGCGGGCCGGATGAACCTTTCTGTACTACTCTCACTCCACGGAAGTTCGTGTGGAAGTGTCATTTCCAAAGAGGGGGATTGTCGCAATGTGCCGAGCTCTTATTCCGCCTGAAACACTCTTGCAGTTCTGGTGTCCATGTGTCGTGAAACCACAACGACCAGCCGGCGTTCGAGGGTTTGCGGGTAATGGAAAGAGTACGGTGCAGCGCTGATGGTGAAGCGGTGCGCAGCTTGTTGTGTCCAGTCACAGTGCGTTAAAAGTGTGAGTAAAAAAATTTCTCGTGGCACACAGGGCTTCAAATAACTCAGCCGGATCACCGCGTAGCCTGACGTCAGTGGAATATTTGGGATCAGCCGTTTTTTGACGTTCGACCGTTTCTCTAGAGCAAACAGATACACCGTCTGCTGTTACCTGTGTGTGTAAGGACAATGCGAAGTCTGGAGTCCGCGGATGTGCTCACCCGTTTCCTTGGATGCTAGGGCATCACACAGGTTTAGAGTCTTTGTGAGAGCCACGGAGGGTATATGACAAGCGGAAGCTCCGCAGCGCACGTAAAAGCCGCAGTGAGGGACTGAATACACTCGACCAGGCAAGCATCTCATTTGAATCAGTTTCCGGTCATTAGGGAGGGCGGTGTTTGAGCAGCTGACTGTTTGATGCAAGTATGCTGATTGCGACATTCGCTCGAAAGGACAACGTCCGAAGGTGGCGATGTTGAAAGATTTCAGCTTAGTGTAGATCAAGGATCTAGACGCTTTCAGCACCTCGGATCCTTCCACTCCATCCATCCGTTCCTCGCCGAAGATTCTCGATCCTGAAGATTTTACGGTTGCCTCGATTTGGATTATCTTCTGCCCAGAGTCCCAGATGTGATGGGGGCTTGCGCTGCGGTGGTTGTTCGCATTGTGGGACGCAGGGCGGTTGGACGTCAAGCATAGTTTCGAGTGTTGCACGGTCACACTTTTTTCTGTTTAAAAGGCCAACATGCGCAGCGAACGAAACGGGCAGAGCGTTGTATTCGTTACCCTTGGAAGCGGATTCACATTACATGTGGTTTTGGGCACAAGATTGTGTGAGGCAGAGAGAGGAGATGTGAAACTGACACGTGTTTCTCGTATTTTTAGTAAGAGCGGTTAAGCCAGGTGTAAGGGGAGCTCGTGCAGCTCAAAAGGAAACATTGAGTGAGCTTTCAGGTGGATGATACGAGGTGCAGCGCGGATCGCTTGTTGAAGAAGGTAACCAGAAGTCAAGGAAACCTCCTGCCATACGTCTGCTTCCGAGTTATGTCTGCTTGAAGCGATCCTGCACATACAGTCCAGCGGAGACCTGGGCCAGATTTGGAGCTGTAGTGCCGAAAAAGATACCCGTCTTGTTCGTCTCCTGAAGTGAGGTCGCCTGTCATTGCTCAGGCAGAAAAACGTGGAACAACGTAATGGGGAAAATAGGAAGACATAAAAGTGTCACGCGCTCAATCAATGATGCAGGACGTCGGACGTATTTTAGATTTTAGGCCGAAAAGATGACATTCATTGGGTCTGTCTCCATCGTTTTGCCAGTGGAGAGTCGTCCAAGAATATTTTGTACATACTAGTATCTGACCTGGTGGCAGCTCGCAATCTATTCCCTTGGGCATGATCTGTATCTACGCAGGCACAGGTGAGAGCTTGTGCAGCCGGCGGCTTCCCTGTGTTACCCAGCATACGTGAACAAATGCTGTCCTCACCTCGCGTCAACCTTGGTAGAAGGGACATTATCCTATCAGGCAGAAATGCGCCCGGTCCTCTACAGGCATTTCTGCATCACTGCACTTCACGAAGGGTTGTCAACTACGACAGAGGAACCACCATCTCCCTTGTGCAAGGTGCTCCTTGAATTTGATGCCCTCAAGTCTGTCCTGGCTTCGAAGGGCTTGCGGTGGCTGCACGGACGGCGAGGGTCCCAACGTGCGTAAAACCCTGTTCATGTTGCTGTGTGGGTCGGTGCTCTCGCGCTCATCAGAACTGCCTACTACTACTCAGGAAGACGTTTCATGTCATACGTTCCCACCAGACACCTCAGGTCTTTGCACTAGTTGACGGTTGATGGGTCGTCGGGTGCTCGTGTCCAGCTGCGCCCCCTGGACGTGCTCGGCTTTTGCACAGGTTGGCGCAAGCAAACTTCTTGCAGGAACTGCGTAATCCCACATGGCTGCACACGAGAATCTCGGCCCTTTCCCTGTTATAAGCGCCAGTAATGGGACCCCACTTTGTATGACGCTAACAAGTTACTAAAGGGACGCGTGCCATTAGTGTCTTCTTTCGTTGCGGCGAGTTGTCTGTGTCAAAGGCTTTCAAAAACAAATGTCCAGTCACCCGCTGCTTGACAGCCCCCAGCGTAACACATAATGACTCCAGCGCCTCGCCTCTTCAACGACCATATATTACGGCTGCACAGCGACGGGTGAGGGGCTATTCCGGCACCAGGTACTTGAGATGTTCAACCTCCTTTTAGAGTGCTGTTCTCAAGCGTGTTTGCGTGAGTCCTTAGAGTGTGGCTTGTCAGATCCGCGACGCCTAGTTCTCCGTTCAGGGCACCCTGCAGCAGCCAAAGGCACAAGACTCAGTCATACGCGCACCCACGCAGATTGTTGATCAACTCGTGCGCATTACTGCATTGTCGGTTCCGACATAGTACCGTTCAACATCGAGCGCCTCTCTCGCGAGCGAGAGAGTGGAGCTTCTCCATCAGCCTGTGCATGCCACAGCGTGTCCGGATAAACCGCGGATTCCCACATGGTTTCCGAAATTGAACAAAAGCGGCGACGGCTTCGTGGTGCTCCCGAGAAGAAACCTACTCAGGAGACAAGGAAGCTGCTGACAGCGATGTAAACTCAGATTACATGCACCTGTGAATGAAGTTGACACGAGGCTACTTATTAGAGAAGGCATCAGAATAGCTCGTGTTTCAGAACGTGTGCGCTGAGTGCAATGCTACGGACCCGAACAGCTAACAGGGGCTGCCTGCCAGTACTCGAGCCGCTCGTCGAGTGGGGAAACAATGCGCGGCTGGTTGTCGCAGGACGTAATTTTTGGAAACCCATAGTTTTCTCGTAGTCACTGTAAGAAAGACACGTTACAAAAGATGACACGGATCAAGCCGAAACGGTTTGACCGTGGAAATGCCATGTCTGTGGTTATGGTGAGCGACAATGTCTCGGGATCAAATGAAGAGACCACTGAAATCCCCCCTTTGCGGACTCCCTAACCTGAAACTGGGATACTAGGGATCACGACAGCAGTTCGAGGCTTAAATCTATAAGCACCCAGGCGTGTAGGGTTTCTGCTTATCTAAGCAAAAAGCACGACATGCGAAACCGTCATTGAAAACGTGCCGCCTGTCGTTCGACGTGGTGCACGAGCAACCCAAAGTTATAAAGATGAACCACGATCGCTTCGTTAGCCTCGTTGCACCGCGTCCGAGCAGCTTGATGTTGACAAGGTCTCCACGTACAGCAGAGCATGCGTTTAGATTGGGTTACCTTCGTTTCCTCCATCCGAGACGTCGTTCCCTCGCCGGCTCTTCCCCTCACGCGCACTTTAAGGGTAACGTGCAAATACGCTTAGTTGGTTGCTTGGAAAAAACAACGGGGCTCTTTACGGCGGACAACGAAGCGGAGTAGTGGCTGTCACATGGAATATTTGCTTTTCAACATTCGGCCACGTCACGTAGGCAAGATTTGTAGTTTGTTGTCTTCCTGTTCGTTGGAAATGAATCCATATCACGTCCAGATGTGGGTACTACGTTTCATGGCACAGAAACAGGAAGAAGGGTATTGACGCTTATTCGCGTCTTTCCCGGTGAATGTCGTTAACTCAGTTGCTTGGGGACCTCCTCCCGACAAGGAATGAGTATTCAGCCTGACATTACGGGTATTGACGCTTATTCGCGTCTTTCCCGGTGAACGTCGTTAACTCAGTTGCTTGGGGACCTCCTCCCGACAAGGAATGAGTATTCAGACTGACATTACGAGCTGCAGTGCTGCTTGGTCGCCGAAGGAGATACTCTCGAAACATGAAAACGTCTCCCCTCCCGGGGCTGCTCACACCTAGTCTGCAAGGCGCGACACTGCACGTACACGTGACAGCAGAATGTGTCGGCGATAGTCTGCATCCTATCCATCTGATGCGTGAGAGCGGTCCACCCCTGCAGACGTCGAAAAATATGTCGATCTAATTCTTATCCTGAAGAGAGTTGTCCCTGTCGTTATTGTGTCGGTAACACTGCGGAGAAAACTGACGAAAGAAATTAGAAATGTGAAGTCTTCTTGAACGTCAGCGATGGCACAGGAGAGCGCGGAAGTCTCAGTGGCTTTAACGGAAGAATGTAACGTGCACTGTGGCTATCTCCGTTTATCGTGCCCCTAGGGAATCTGTCACAAATATTCCTGATGTACAAGACTCTCCACGTCCGCCAGCTCGCTTGCTCTTCCTCCTGACATGGAATGTGTCTACAAAGCAGATGGTGAGAGCCTGTTGAAGACGCTGTTCCGTTGTTTTGCTCAGCATATGCACATAATGCTGTCCTCATCTTGCGCATCTAAACCTCTCTTCAACGTTGTCAGTGGGACTCTCCCGCTGCGTGCGTGGAGCTACTTTTTCCGGTCGTTCGTGACGAACTGTTGTGCATTACAGGAGAATATTCTCTATTTCATCTCGAATTTGATCACTGCTCTGCGGGCTACACGCCCTCAGGTCTATAGTCTTTTCACAGTGCATACGACTGCTATATCAACAGCAGCGGTCCGCTTCTGCAGCTGTGTACGTTTAGCAGCGGTTGCGATACGTTCGTTGTTCGCCGAAGGTATTTACTTTTTATCAAGATGCTCTCCGGTGTCCTGTATTTCCAGCGGCCGCCCCAGGCTTTTGCACAGTGTGGCGCACAAGCAACGGACTTTTCTAAATTGAATAGTCATAGGTAGACGCACACAAGGGCTGATGGCTGGCTCGTCCTTTGCCGGGCCGGATGCCTGTGAACCGGACATATATTTGGACCAATAATTTTCAAGTGTCGCAGTCATCAGACAACACCTTGAACGACGTTGGATCCGACTGACTTTACCGATGTCTGCAATACGAGTACTCGTTCACACGCGGCGCTTGAGGGCCTCCCTCATGACACAGAGTGATAATAGTGGCTCTTTTTTTCCGTCGAATCTTCGTCCTCGCTACTCAGAGACGGGTGAGGAGCAACTCGAGCGGCAGGTAGTTGAGACGACCAGCGTAGTTCCTTGTTGTTGTACGCCCCGTTGCGCTTCTAAAAATGCGTCTTGCAACCTATTACCTGCGCGCCACCCCTTCTTGCAGGAGTCAACGACATAATTTTCAGTCTTGTGCGCGGTCGTGCAGACTGCTGATCGACTTGTCGTTAGCACTGTGTTGTTGGGTTCGGCAGGAGAATTTGTCAGGCACAGACTGACTTGTCGGTCAGCAATTCTTCCTCCGCTGCAGCGGATAGATGCCCGTCGACGGGACACAGAGAAGGAGGACCACACAGGAGTCCTTCTCGTAATTCACAACAGTCTACGAAGACTGTTGTCCTGCTGTCGAGGAATAAATTCTTCTAAAGACATGCGAAAACTGCTGACGGCAGAGGAACTCCAGAGCAGACGCGTCTGCCTTGACTCCCAGCTCAAGAAAGTACGCAAGAAGGACCTAAAAGCTGTCTCGAGGTACGCAGTATTGCGGTTTTGTGTGCATCCGAGGCCTTGGTGAATGCTGCGCCGAGGTTTTACCGCTGGGAAAACTTACTCTCATTGGAAGCGCCGTTCAGAGGTGGTGCGAGTACCGTGCTGCGCGCAGCCTTGTTGGTCAACCGCGTGCAGCTGAATGCACTGCCGCAGAGTTTATCACTTACTTTCGTGTGTTCAGAAGGTGTGAAGCAAGCAATTCCAACACGCCGACAAGGACATTTGTAGGAATAGTCAGGCAAACCACACGTAGTGAGTCGTTCGTTTGTGCCTGCGAGTGGGTATGGAAGGAGAGGACTCCCACACATTTCGCACGGGAGCAAATGCTCAAGCAAGTCAACGGGGCTCGAGCTGAAAGAAGAACTCTCAGAGAATGGAAATACTCTTGCGCAGGTGCGTCTCTTTCACCCGTGTCCGATCGTAACTTGTATGATGCGTGGAGCACAGTCCTAAGACGCACTGTCTCCATGCGCTTGACACACTCTGAAGGTGTGCAATCAGCGCCGTTGGAGTGACGCTCGCGCCCTAGTAGTTGGCTGCCATTGAGGCGCACGTTGCTCGTTCTTCGGGGGACCACGCCGACAGTAGATCTAACAAGTGTGCGTTGTTTTTTGTGTGCTCTCTTTTTTTCTAGCAGATCGTGGGAAAGTTTTGCAATGGATTTGACCTTAGTGCTGCGTCTTGGGGCACTTTGTGAAAGGTTGCTCTGCTTAACAACCCTGAGAGACTCTTCAGTTTTTAACAAATGAGAGATCGGCCACCTGCAGGCCACCTCTAGGCTACCTGTGACCGAAACCAGAAGAACGTAGTATACCAATGGGAACAATCGCGTAGTCAGTTGACACAAGGCGGAGCTATACGATCCGTCGCATCAGAAAGAAGACAAGACAGTCCTGTGTCTCAGGCAGGGATTTGAAAGGGTCGAGCACCTAGTGTTGTCGCCTCTGCAGCGGTGTACTGCGGAAGTCTCTGCGCTTGCGGCTCTCTGCAGACTCTCTTGACATTCTGGCCGTTTACCGTGTCCGGGCAGTATACATCCTGGTTGGAACGTAAGGTTCTTCAAAAGAGCCGTTTTTGTTTGTGTATGCTTTGGCGGTGCACTGCAAGAATTCACACTCTTCAACCTGGCAACAGAAATACTCCTGCAGGTTTCCACTGACTGCTTCCCTGCCGTGCAGCACTGCCCTTCGCTATTTGATGTGTTTCTCACCTCGTATTCCGTTGTGTAAAATAACCTGCCTCAAGTGTGCAGTGGTGAAGAGTGCCCGGCGAATTGGACACCCTCGTAGTATGCCCTTATCCATAGCAAGGCTGCATCAACATCCGTCGCTCCCCACCCCCCTTGACGCCTCTGCTGCTGGGTTTCCAAAATTTACTAGTTCGAAGCGCGTTCAACGGCTGCGTCAAAGGGTAGCAGCCATGCTTTCTGTCCCCCCGTGAGCTCGTTGACGCACTGCGGACGGTTTGGAACAGCTCCTCCGTTACCCGTACAGATGCCGCAGGATGTTGCATTAGACGGCTGCAAAATTAACACCTGCCTGTGTGGTTTGACATTACGTACTGTGATGAAAGAAAAACACAATCTTCGTTGTATAGGGAAGGTCATACTGGTTTCTGTTGCAGTCTAGGGGGCAGGAGTACACATAGCTAGTATGATGCGACTGCCTTCACCTGCTAAAACGACACACGGATGTGGCTCAGACTTTGATGGAGATTCTGTCGGTTTTCCATAGATGCCAACAAGGCTGGCTGCCCGACGGCGTAGAGCATGACCGTACTTCATTCTAGTTCACGTTAGTTCATCAAGCATACCTCACCGCTATATAGGGACAGGTGAGGGGCTAGTCGGAGCAGGTGTTTTCTTGTTTACCCAGCTGATGTACCGCTAGTCGAACATACGCTACGTGCATCAGCAACGTAGGAGACGCAGGCGTACGCGTGTGAGTGGTGCGTTTGAGACCTCCCAGCTGCGCGCCAAGCTCTGTCGTTCGCCCCGGATATTCTACTCAAAGTGAAATACGTACGATCAATCCTTAGCACTCAACTCAGACAAGCGTTCCCTACAAAAAAGTAGCTTTGGTTTAGTTTTGGCCTACAGAGTACTCTTTGGTCAGCAACGACTGCCCCCCTGTTTGAAGGACACACTTCTCTGCAGCCTCGTGAGCGTCCTCTGCAAATTAGACTGTACGAACGACTGGTAGTTTGTCGACTGCTACAAAAGACGATATATACAGTGCATCTTCCTAACACTCAAGACAACAGTTTTGCCCAGGCACGCACAAGTACAGTGGCGGCAAAAGGTGGGGAGTGGGCCAAACCGTCCATTATTTAATGACGCCAGTCTCCTCATGTATCGCTTCTCTAATTCAGCTAGATACATTAGCCTGCGATGCAAAGGGTAGATGGATTTTGAAGAAAGGAAAACACGTTGACTGTCTGAACTGGAGTGTGGGACACGTGGTGTTTCTGCGAGTTTCGCGTTTGACGTAGAACCGCTGTCATATCCCTTCAATGTAGACGTCGTCGCACTTGTGCATTCCGACAGATTCCACCCATGGAGTCGAATCAACGGCATTTCAGAAAGTAGTCCAGACCCGGGTTAACGAACAGAGAAAAACGCGCATCGGTATGCCAAGGCTGGGCGCTGCAGCCCTGTAGTCTCGTCATGCATCAGTGCAGCAAGTCAACCAGACAACGAAAAGCTCAATGTCGCGTTCAAGGAAGAGAACCTGCACACTGCTTGCTGTGTTGTGCCTACCCAAACTGGTAAGAACTGGTAAGGAACGTCAGCACGCCCATGACTACGCTCCCATCAGGAGCACTGAGAAGGGCTGTATTAAGTGCCACTTGAGAAGCCAGAATCGTTCACCTTT
>JAOXNV010024882.1:0-17218 GCA_028565915.1 Momotus momota
TCATCAGCAAACTTGCTGACAGTGCTCTCTATTCCCTCATCCAGGTCATTTATGAATATATTGAATAATACTGGAATATATTGAATAATACTGGAAATACCGGTGTGTGCAGACACACCCAGACTGGCTCACCTGATACTGGATGAAGGAAGAGTTGCAGGAAGCCTCAGGTTTGCACTATACCCATGATTCCTTCTTTTGGCTTTTAATGCGGTTGATTACATGGGCAGATTAATTTCACAGAGGATCTGTAAACAATAACTCGTTTCGATGAAGACGCACTTGTCTTCTGCCATGATGAATTTATGTTGCAGTAATTTGTACTATTACTGGTTTATATCACTGTGCGTTAATACTAGAAATAGTTTGGACCTAGTACTGGGTTTTTTTTTTTTTTTTTTTTTTTTTTTTTTTTTTTTTTTTTTTCCTAGTTTGGTTTACTTGGGTTTTGGTATTTTTTTGGTAGAATAGATTCAGGTAGCACTCTCCTTCCTCTGACCCTGAGAGACTTACAGGTATTTTGCTTGTACAGAACAAGAAAAATAATTCAACATAGAGGTCCAAGAGTGGAATACAAAAGGAAACAGTATAAAACAAGGCTGTGGTATGTAAAAGTAGGTTGTGGTTTGAAGATCAGAAAAAAAGTATTCTGGTATCTACCATAGCTTGGAAAAATGTATTTAACCGTAAATATTGACTTGCCAGAAAGTTTCAAATAAAACAAAATAAATTTAATGAGTCCCATTAGAAAAGGCCTTAAATGAAAAATAGCAGTTTTTCAGCTTATACAAGTTTAATGGGATTAATATTTCAAGTAATTCTTTGTTTCAAAGAATTTGTTTCAATGAATATTCTGTAGAAAAAAATCCCAAGTATTTTTTGATGAAATAGGTAAAAAACCCAAGGACTGCAGTCTATCACGTAAATTCTTTCACAGATCACCGTGAATGAGAATCTCTCTCCACCCTTAGGAGGAATATATGTTTTTGGTAAGATTAAACAGAAAATGCAGACAGAAATAATTTTTTTGGGCTTGAGGAAAAAATCTGACCTCGTTACTTTCACATGATATATTAATCAGGGCTTTTGGGGAGATTGGGGTTGCAGGGACTTAATATATGTAGAGTACAGAAAGTTCCTCCAAAGTTATGCTGCTACAGTGGTATCATAACGTCCTACTTCAAAATACCTGATTGATAAAAAAGATGAGAAGAATTTTGGTCTGACTTAGTAATATAAAAGTATTCTTTTGTTGGGAACGTAATTAATACATTGCTTTGTCACAAATAGTAAAGACGATTATCTCAAATAACAGAAAGAAATGTATTAATCTAAACTTTGCATTTCTTTCATATAAAACATACTGAATTCAATTATGATGAGGAAAGCCTAAAAAAAATAAATAAATTAAAAATCAAACCAAAAAAGAACAAGAGAGAAATAAATTGATAAAATGCTCTTGGAATGCCTTCTAGCAAAGTCTCTATTGATCACTGTTGATATCTGTGAGATTTTACTCTGATAGGATCTAAAGGACATCACTCAACACGAGAGGAGCATTTTGGGTTGCCTAGTCGTGCTTAGTCTAGTTTGAGAGGTACCCTTGAAGGTTACAAGAAATTTCAGTCTAACTGTATTTTTCCGTTGTTTGTACTAGACATTGCAGCTAAGAAACTCATATATTTTCCCAGAAATGTATATTATTCATATAAGAAAAATGCTAAAATAAATGTATTTTGGTTCTTTGTAGATTTTGGAGTTGATGTTTTTTTGTTTTACTTCATATCAGTTTACTAAATGGGAAAAAAAATGAGGACTGTGTGTGTTGTGTTTCATCTAGGCTTGTAATTCTCAACATCAAATATTTTTCTAAAACAGCTGTGAAATCAACATTATCTCTAAATCAGCCCAACCTGGAGATTTGTGTTTTTGAAGAGACACTTTTACTGTAAAATATACCTATTCCTTTCCACCAGAGGAAATACATGTTCTTAATAGTCAGTAAATATTTTATCAGTACTCTCAATGTTTAGTACTCAGTCACTTTTTTGCTGAAATGAGATTCTGCATAATTTTGCATTCAGTGTTTCCTTTATTAGATTTGACCAATTTATCACTGTCTCTTCTCATTGTAGTGCAAACTGCTTTTAGCTCCATACTGGCCATGCAGTGTTTATCATTCTATTGAGTAGCAACTATTAGGAGCAATCAGTACACTAAGTTAAGAAATAGAAAAGCTTACAGAATTTTCATGGAACTATTATTTTTGACAAAACTTATTTAAATAATAATAAAATTGTATGCTTTGCAATAACTACTGCAAGAGATATTTAGAAAACCGTCTAGGAAACTTGCTTCAGAAAAAAACCCAAAAGCCTACTTGAAAATTAAAAGGTATTGAATAAGTATTTTGCCAATGTTATATTGCCATCGGTATTTTTCCATGTTTCTCCACAATGTCTTAGTTGCAAAAGCTTACAGTAAATATCATGTCACATTATATCCTATGATAGATCATGTGACGACCACATAAAAGAACTTAAATATTCTAGTTTCTTTTGTGTCAATTTAAAAAATGAAGGGCAAATGTCACATAGTACAGGTCAAAATATTTTTTCACAAGTGTCATGTTGGGTACAAATTTGGAGTCAACCTATTTCAAAATATGAATGTTTCCCACAAACGAAAACTCTCATTTTCACTTAAGTCCAACTACAAGTGTAATGATGCATTCAACAATGTTTTATTTTCTTTTACAGGAGACCAAATCAGATAACAATATGCAATTAATGATGAAGCACCCATCTCCTATACTGCATAAAACACTGTAGTTGTGTAGACCTAATGAGGAGGAAACAGGTGATTTCTGCTTATATAAGAAAAAAGATGATGTGGAAATATTGAGAGAACTTTTGAGGATAATGGAATTGCAAAATCCAGAGTTGAGCCTAAGAGACTGCTGAGGTTGGACCTGTAACGTTTACTGTTGTCTCCACACTTCTACATTCACTTCTCTTTTTCCAAACAACACGCATAGAACAAAACCTGTGCTTAGAAACAAGATTTCTATTCCACTGTAGTTTTTGTTGACTTTTTTCTGGTTTCACATCTTCAGCAGTACACCTGTTACTTTCGTTGTGCTACCAATGAACATACAAACCTTCCAGCTATTTCCCTGGGCTTTATCTGACATTCTAAGCTGACAGAGCACTGATTCACTCAGTGTGTTTTCTGCCTTATCACTTTTCTCAACAGTGTTACTCACTTAGATTGTTTATATACCAATTATTTGTTCCTTACTAGATCTGTCTGTTTTCATTTTCTTAAAACCAGTATGGTTTATAGAAATAGTTCTTCCTCCCCTTTTCCAGATTTCTTACTATCACTTGTGTCAACCTCTGTTCAAAGTATGAATGCAGGTGATGTGTTTCCAATTAAACCTGGTGACAATATCCATAAAGATAAGATCTTTTTTCCTCTTTGTTTCCTAAGTATCTCCGTAAAGTTTTCTCAGAGCATCAATCTTTGATCTTATTCTTCATGCTTGTGTAACTTTTTTTTCTTTTTTTTTTTTTTTTTCTTTAGGGCAAGAAAACACCAAATGTAAATCATTTTTCTCCATGGGACATTTTATCTACCTTGACCTAGCCATTCTTCATCTGGTCAGGTTGGAGTCCAGTAGTGTTTTGTACAAAGGTAAGAGAAAATCAGTAGATATTCTTCCAGATCCTAGTATATTTTTAATGAGACTTATAGCTATACATGTAACTGTTCCTGTGGTCACCTACCACTTATTTCCTTTCATGAGCTTCAAATGTAAATGATTTTTATTAAGTGCCCACTAATATATTTTTGGCTCTCTCCTTTGTTCTTCCTCATGGCAACAGTAACAGTCCCTATGTAGTTATTATAATTGAATGCAGTAGCAAAACCCCAAAGAGTTGACAGAATTAATTTAAAACTCATCAGAACAGTGCAAAAAGAACATACCTTGGCATCTTGACTCTCTGCATCAATATTCTGCACTGGAGGTGAGTGAGAGAGAGAGATGGTGTCGGCCCCTTACCAGATACCAACAAGAAGAGCTTGACAAAAAAAATGGTATGACAAAATCCTCATTTTAATAAGAAAGAATAAAAAGAGGAAGATAAATAGCAAGTAAATTTTACATGCTGGAGATACTGCAGACAGACCCCAAATGATTTTTCCATGGCACACTATACAGACCCCACCCATGGAGAGGACGGGATCCTATTCCATCCCCTCCATCTTCCTCCCTCCTATACTGTGGTACCTTTTATCTTATTTAACAAACAAAATCATATCTCTTTTCCTGACAGTCTGGAATGCCATCTCTGCCATAACAGGTACAAGTATATAGCACAGGCTGGCATGGGGTGTGCCAGCAGCCTTCCTTGCAGAAGCTGCTCATGCTGACAGGTTTCTCAGGAGTGGTTTGCTCGAGATCACTAACTCCTTGAATACAGCGTACTCCACAAGGGTCCAGTTATGAAATTTTCATTTCACAAGCCATTTTATAAGAAATAAGTTTTCTCAACTTCTTTATTCTTTCTTATAGTTTTTTTTCCTATGATCTTATCAAAACAGAATTCTTTTGTGCAAATTTAAAACTCTAGCAATGGGCATTCAATAGACACTTTTTCAGTGCCCAGAAAATTAATTGAGCTAGCATTGAATAAAACCATTAATGGTAGAAGACAATTATATGTTTGCTTCTATTAGAAATTTTTTCCATTGGACTGACTTTGGCTATATTCATTTTGAGTTTTTCATTTCACTGTGTACCTTAGTGGTATGGATAAGTATTCAGTACACTGGAATAAATAAGCAGTACGTTAGATTTGTGCATGTTTCTATAAATTTTAATGGTCCGAGTAGTACTGAGAGAGAAAACAGGAGAAAATCATTTGGGACAAGAGCTCATTAACTTCTTTTCTTCCTTCCAGAAATTGCCTTAGGAAGTTGTGTGCTCAGATACACCTAAGGAAAGCAGGAACCCTCAATGGAATGAAGAATTCTGGGCTACTTAATTAGTTCTTAAGCACAGGCGTTGTGTATTCAATTTAGATAAGTCACACTGGCAGGCTGATAGATTTCTTTCGAAATGGGGAAAAGAACTTTGAAATGTAAGAAGACATGGATACGAAAACGGGAGGATATAAAAATTATATTTTTTTTATATACCAGACAGGCTTTTTGGCGTGCATCAATGGAAAAAGAATGGAAGGGAAAAAGAAGGACCTTCATAAATTGAACTAATGCTTTAAAATGTGGAAGAAACTAATGCTTTGAAATGGAAAAGAAGAAACCATGAATGCAAAGTATCTTGCTGTTCTATGTTGTAATTTTATTTTTTTTTTTAAAGAGTAGCACAAGCTCTGTTAGTCTTAAAAAATCTGAGAAGGACAGAATAAGTATAAAAACACAGCTAATACTAAACCCCAATCTCCTTGTAGAAATTCAGAATAACTTTGAAAAGAAATAATAAGAAATTCCACAGAGGTAGTTGGAGAATGAACTGAACTGAAGTCAGAGTTTATTAAAGCAGAAATCTGTGGAAACAGTGTAAGGCACAGCAGAGAGTAGAATAAATCAGATTGTGCTGAAAAGGGAGCTTAGTAGAAGGTTCCATCTGAGAATCATTATAAAACCTTCACTAATCACATTGGCAGAAAACCTGGGATCTTATCAGTTAGAAATGACAGATGAACTAATTATCCTGAATGTGCCATCACTGATGGCAGAGATTTGTGGTAAAAAAAAAAAAGAAAAAGGTTTACTATGGGGAACTTGTTAGGAAAGTAAATAAATTTTAAAACTTTAGATGAACAAAGCATCAAAGAACACATGTATCTTTAACCAAAGAAACAGGTCCTATCTGAAGATAAATCTTTAATTGTTTGTTACATAGCATTAATGAGAAAAAAAGCAATAAGGAATTGACAGAGCTATGCACATTTGAAAAGGGAAAAAAAACCTGTACCAACTCCAGAGATGTTCTGAGCGAATGGACTGGATTCCTTCCATGGACAAAGAGCCTTAATTTTCTCACTCATGTTGTAAGTAGTCCTCTTTGCATAGAATCATGGGATGTTTTGGGTTGGAAGAGATCTCTAAAGGTCCTCTAGTCCAACCCCTCTGTAGTGAATATGGACATCTTCAACTAGATGAGGTTGCTCAGAGCCCCATCCAATATGACCCTGAAAGTTTCCAGGGTTGGGGCATCTACCACATCTCTGGGCAACCTGTATCAGTGTTTCACTGTTTAATATGACAGAAGCCAGGCTATTAAACCTCTTAGATCAAAGGTCCTCAGTAGTATGAAAAAATCAGTCAGAAGCAGAACCCAGCAAGCATTTCAGGAGCCGAAGATACAAGGCCCGAAGAGCTTCATGACCTTAATATGAAGCTGACAATGTTCTGCTGCCTGTGTTCAAGTCCCACTCTGCACCTGTGCTCCTGACCGGGTATCTATGTCTTACTCCTGGTTGCTGGAGTTTGTGATTTTACTTTCTATGAGCTACTCTACCCAACTGCCCACTTTTCTTATACCTGAGACCAGTCCTATTATAACCAGTGCAGAGGATGATTTGAATCATAAACTGGATGATTTAAATAATAAATCCAATGTTCCAAAGCTAGGAGTGGAACCAATGACCATGTGAATCTCAGTCATGTACTTCAACCACAACATTGGATTTCTACTTGAAAACAATATTTAAGTTAACATCATATTAATGATATCCTTGGAGGCTATTATATAATGTCATTGATATAGGAAACAAAACTTAACTCTGAGCTTCTTTGCTTTTTGTGGTTTAAAAGAACCTATTAGTTTGGTGGAGCAAGTTTGCTTAGAAAACAAATTCATGGAATGAAAAAAAAAAATGTGCTTACTTCATCAACAATCTTAGAGCAGCATGGATAAGTCTGTTCTTTTGATGTAAAGGCTTTGAAAATTCCTTCTCAGGAGATGCTTTTCAGCTTCTGAAGAAAGAATAACTGAGCAGAGTTTTTCAGAACAGGAGAGAATCTGTTAAATTAAAAGGGCTCTGGTAAAATAATGGCATTTCAAAGAGAATAATTATGACATGGGAAAAGAGAGGTAATATTAAAGCCATTCTAAGAAGCAGTATTTCATAGTTTAGCTATGCCAGTAATTGTACATAAGAATATGCCGTCCAAATACTACATATAAAAAGGAATACCTGCTTCATAAAATACCAATGTGATTGTTGTATTCAGGCACAGAACAAATGTAAAGCATATCAATCAAAACCAGCAAGTAACTGACACAGGGTGAACACTTGGAATCCACAAGAAATGCAGAAGATGGCAGAAAGGATCCCAAATCCTCTCTCAATACTGCAGGATCAATCATTATCACTTTATCTCCTTGCTTATTATGGGCTCCATTCAAAGCGCATCAGCATTTGTTAGGGCGTTTGCCTTAAACTCATCTTAGAGACTTCGATAAGGCTGTCCTCAAGGTCAGGACCACATGCCATAAGCCTATAAGCATAGTCTCAGAATGGCTAGAGGCTACTTTTCAGAGCAAATGAGACTCCATGTACATTGAAGACCAATACTCTAAAATGCAGTAGGTAGGTGGATTTCAATGTACATTCTACATATTACTATTTCTTTCTACCAGTCAGATGTTGTGTAGGTACACTTTGGAGTGCCTAATTTTGCCATTCAGAACACCAGCATAATTTGCCCTCAGCAATTCATGTTGTCTTAATAATAAGAATCAAGTTGTCCAAATGATTTTTTTCTTTCCGCTAGCTGGTATGACGTATTTTAGCACTGCAGTCACCGTTCTGTTAAATAATTTATAATTTGATAGACTTTCTTTTCAGAATTTGCAATATCTGTAAAACAGTGAGGGTAATTAATCACCGGCACAGTCATGTTCTTCATTACTTAGTGACTTTAATTAAAACTGAATTTCCTCCTAGTAATGGAAGTAAATTTTCTGCACTAAAACACTTCAGACTCCTGATTTCCACTTTTGAAACTCTTGTGCACTCTAGTGGGGGGAATATCAAATGTTTTGACAGCACCGTAGACAGCCTGATTGAGTGCTGACAGTCAGAAAAAAAATGTCGGGCTGCTTCCAGTGATTGCTGCTACTGTCAGCTGAAGAGTGAAACAGACTATAACACCGATTTAAAACTTAACGTTCAGCTATGTGCTTCACTCTTGGACCGTACTGCTTTGACTTCACATCTTATATTGTGAAATTAGACTTGAAAACATGAACATGAACTGACAACTCTGAAGACACTTAAACAGTTAAATTTAGAAACGGGAACAGCCTCGTTTATCTCAATCAGAGGCTTGGTATCTTGTTGACTTGCCAAGTTTTTCTGTCCAGCTGGTACAAGCATCAATTACGAGTAAGCACATTTTATTTCTCTCAGCTGCGAGTCCAAGCGCACAACCTTTGCTAAGGCTCAGAAGGCCCCTTTCTATGAATAATACAAGGAAGTTTCTCGCACGTTTCAATCATTGCTAGAGGACAGATAGGACTATATTTCTTCAGTCTCTAAGTCCGGACAGAAGAAATAAGTTCTCGGCAAACTGTTTTAACAAAGACTTGATAGCGATTTATTCCCAGCAATTTCCACATGTAATCAAGGAATGGTTGAGGTTGGAAGGAAGGTTGTCCAACCCAACAGGCTCAATCAGTGTCAGCTATAGTAGACTGCCCAGGACCATATCCAGCTGAGTTTTGAACGTCTTCAAGGATGGAGACTCTACAAATGCTCTGGGCATCCTGTTTCGCTGTTTGACCACCCTCACGGTACTTTAAACAGAAGAAAAATGAAATTTCCCGTATTTCAGTTTATACCCATTGCCTCTCATCCTTTTATTGTGTACCACTGGCTGCATCATTTTTTCTCAGTCCCTTCAGGTTCTTACAGACATTGATAGGTGCCTCCCCAGAGATGTCCTCTCTGCAAGCTAAAAAAAAAAAATCCCAGTTCTTCCAGCCTCTCCTTATATGACAGTTGCTTAGATCCCCTACTCACCTTAGTGGCCCTGCGTGTATGTGCTTTCTTCTGCAATGCCTCTGCCTTTATCCATCGCATCAGTTGTTAAATTTTTTACCAGAACTCTTGATGAGAGAGGTAATGTTCTCTTTCAATAAATCATTTGTGTGGACAAAAGTGGTTCAAGGCATTGGTTTCACACAACCTGCATCTCTATTAATTTTGGACTATTTTCACAAAGGGTTGACGCTTAAGTAAAAGGTCTTTATGAATTATTTATTTCTGTACTTTCACAGAAAGTTGAGATGGAATATTAACATGTTGTAAATAATGAAGAAATGCATCTAAGTATAGAATTCAAGTAATTTCTGCTGTAGGACTTGAAAAATAGACTAGAAGTTTCTGATAACTTGTAAGATTTAATTACAGTAAAAATAACTCCTAACGTGAAAGAAATTTTTTTTTTAATCTTTAGCCTTCTGAAACATGGATATCTCATGTATTTACTCACATGCAGAAACACAGTCATCACTTATGCTCAAGAAGTGCACTGCATCAGAAGCGAACTTCTGATTCAAAACTATACAGATAACTGGAACTCTGCACTGCTCCTTCCAAGAACTTATTTTGTTTTTCAGTTGAAATTTGTATTATGCCTTTGTCAGTTTAAGTAAGCTGGTAGGCCTGGTTTAAAAATATTTGTAATTATTTTTAACACCTCACAAACAACTGAATCCTAAAGTGTTCAGGGTCAAACCATTTCTTCCTCCTCAGTCATGTTTTCAATAGCTTTTACAGACAGTGCTTTGTCATGAAATTCTACTTTTGCAAGGACAACTATCATCATGTATTTTGAAAGATACTTTCCAATCAAATTGCTGTTACCAAGCAACCTATAATTACCTGGCAGTTTTTCTCACTGTTTTGTAAAACCTTTGCTAGAAATTTTTTTTTAAGCAAAAATAAAATACTACCAAAAGGCTTTGAAAGCAAATTCCTACCAGCATATGGTTTTGAAGTTCAAATGATTTAATTAAGAAAGCTTAAATTTATGTATTTAATTTGGAATAAAGATAACAGCCTATAATTCAGTTCTGAAATAACTTTTATAGTCATTCCATTAGACTGGCTTTCTTTTTCAAATACTTTGATTTTACTTTGGGATGAAATGTTTGTATCTATCTCACACATATTTTCCTGTAATCATCAGTATGTGCATTCTTTAGCTGTTTTTCCTAAATTCTGTATGTAATCTTTATGTTAAGAAACACTTTTTTCTTAATGACTATCACGAAGCTTTTTATATTGAAATTCCTTGGAGGCATAGCCTGGTTATTTGCCTTTCTGTGGACAACAGTACCTGTTACAAATTGCTAGTAACAAATAGAACAGCTCATTTGAAAGGGCAAGATTTAGCCAGATTGTATTCTGAAAAAGGGGATGGATGGAAATATTGCTGGCGCTCATAGCGCAGATACTAATCACCGTAAATAATGGTTTGGTTTATGTTATATTTAACCAATAAAGTCTGCAGGTGCTAGTGAATAAAAAAGCGTACAGGAAGCATAGTGCCAGATTTGGAATCTGCTACCAAAAAAAAACCATCTCTATTCAGGCTTCTGGTTATTGGCTCATTCTTTACAGTATACTTTTTTTTTTTAATTTATAACCTGAAATAGTGACTGGCTATTTCCAGAAAAGAGGTGTTAGACAGTATGGACAATTACTGCTACCTTTTCTAAACTTCAAAAATTAGAACTGTTAATCAGACTGCTTAAACTAACCAGAGCGCTACTCCAAAATGCATATGGGGACATGGTTGAAGTATTTCCTCTTGCAAGTAAGAGTTACATTCTTGTGAAAATGACTGCTGACCTTTTAACTCAATGAAATACTTTTATCTAACTAACTTTTCAAAGATTTGGCTGTTTCTCCATACCTGATTTCCATGAGCAACATTCCACATTTGTTTCAAGCTCTTCAAGATTTGTGATTGTTAGCTGATCTGCTTTTCATCATAAGCCTTAATCAATGCATCTCATCAGCTGGAGGAAGAAAAAAAAACTCTTAAGACAAATTAAGGATCTCAAAATTGTAGTATCTGATTGAGTTCATAATTTCATACTACATAAAGTTCCCCTGAAATATTTCAGCTCCGAATATTGCACTACGACATAAAAGATCCCGTTTCCATCTATCTGACTACTATTAATACAACACAGAAATCATTTGTGTTCTGGAAATTGCCTCTTCTGCAATCAGTGATATAAGTGATGGACTGTATGAACAAGCTGTAACTGCATAGAGTCATCAAGTCATCACTGATTGTAATTGGAGGACAGAGAAGCAATCCAATTAGCTTCAGATAAGTCAAATATTAAAGTTTGTATTAACAGCTTCTTTAGCTCGTAGAGAAAGTGTAGAAGCACTCTTTGACAGTAGTTTAAGAGGTTCCCGTGTCAGGACTTGTAAAATGATTATTATAAAATAAATGAGAAAAAAAATTTATCATGGATCAAAATCTATGTGAACCCTCACTGTCGGCCAGGCTCACACTAATAGCAAGTGATTCAAATCAGAAAGTTGTTAAATTGGAAGAATGAGTTCTAGGAACATCAGAGTGACACACAAAACTCCATCTTGGTGTACATGCTAGCATAACATTTCAGTCAGACTATGCATCAGGAAATGGGCATAAGATCATTGTTCATTCTATCCCAAAGTCACATTTCAGGGACCACAGCAGGGATGGATGTACTTCATGCCTCACTGCAGCCATAAGTAGGTGGCATCATTTTTTGCCAAAAATTACTCTGGAAGCTGGAAAAGGTTCTCAGCAGGAGCTGAGCAGTGGTGCAAAGAAGTGATTTAGCATGAGAAGCAGAATTGCTCTGGTACCGCTCATCTTAAGCATTCAAGAGTCATGACTAAAGCTGTGTAGAAATCATGAAAAGGTATAAAATAATCAGATACAAACAAACAAGCAAACAGTCTGTAGAAGTGGATGGAATTTTAATTAGCTCCCTGCCTGGGAATCTTTCAGGTTCACAGAGGTCATGTATAGTAGCTTATCTTGGCAGCTGCAGAAGCTAGAAACACGTTTTAGACGAAAGCTGATGTATTCATACAGGCAGCAACTGCCTTGAGGGGTTCAGCCTTAAGTAACACATAAGCACCAAAGAACTTTGCGAGGAATGCTAACACTGTTTTTCTTACTCTAGTATTTCCTTTTTTTCAGTATTGAAGGAAAAAAATTCTCTTTTTTTTTCTCTTTATTTCCTCACAGTTGACGTTGACAAAGAATGTCCTTGTATCATTTTAAAAGGAGTCGCAATTGCCTTTAAATGAATTTTCTAAATAACTCTGGTCATCTGCCTGTGTCTACCACAAGCAGATTTCTTCAGGCATCTGTCTCCTGGGTGTGAAAGAAGCAGCACTTAAGTCTTGTTAAAATGTACGTTGTTGTATTTCAAAACGTACAAAAATCTGCTGAAATGTATTACTAGATGTTACTGGAATGTTTTTCCTTAAATTAATTTAAAATTAATAATAAAAAAATAAATTACTAATCTTGCTTCTCTAGATGCAGATGGAAGCGTGTCTGGAAATTGCCAAAAAGTTACTTAAATTCCTAATTATTTATTTTTTTTTAATAATTTCTTCACACAGTTTTATTAATTCAAGTGTTCACATACACTAATGAAAAATTCAGGTGTGTATCAAATCGCTGTGTTTCTGTAGCGTTTTGGATGTGTTACTGCTTACACAAGTGGGTTTCTGCCTTTGTTCTCTAGATTCTATAAATTTCAGTTCTATAGATGATACAGGCCCATGTCTTGCTTGTGATGAGGACTCCAGAGTTTGACCCAGTAGTCCAGGTGAGGTCTCACCTGAGCTGAGTCGAGTCTATATCATTGGTGATTATATTAAACAATACTGGTCCCATTATGGACTCCTAAGGGACAGAACTGCAGAGCAGATCTAGCCTTAAAACTGGCTGCTTCATGTTAAAAACATTCTGAAGGACTTCTCAATAATGCAGCCACGTTTAGTATAAATCCTTACCTAAATGGCTGACACTAGGTAGGTCTTGAAATTTTATATACAAAGGATGACATTTTAAAATTCAGACAATCCAGCCAAAACTGGTTTTCTTCTAATGTACAGTTGTTTTAAATATATATATATAAAAAGGAGTTTAAATGATAACTTTATGTTAAAAATAAAACTATTGGAGAATTTTCAGCCAAACTTGAAGTTCAAGGCCAAAGCAGAGTCTTTATCCAAGTGTTGAAAGAAAATGAGTCATGACTATCTAGCATGCCTTTCTATATTTAACCCTGCAATGGAAACAAGCACTATGAAATTTTGAGGATGAATTTGGAGTCTTAAAACTATTTGTTTAATGCTAGTATTTTGCATGTTATTAGCACAATTTATAATGGTAAATGCGTTGTGTGGAGGGTGAATAATCATGTGAAGGTATAACCTGTGCGAGTTAAAACAGAGAATAAGCAGCTCTGTTGTAACTTGAAAGGCAAATATTTACCAAGGTGTGTCAAGGTAGCTGGTACCAGCCAGAGCTGTTAGGCAGTTGTTTAACTTGAAACCATGAGTGTACTTAGAACAACTATAATTTCTTTTTTAAAACTATTTATTCTATTCTAAAATTCTGTATTACTTTCCAAGGCATCAGCTTCTGCTGATCACATGTGTTGCAGTAATCTGTCACTCCATTCTGCTTTATTTTATTTGGCCTCCCTGAACTCCAGGCTTTCTTGCACATCCTTCTAAGCATTTCAGCTTTTCTCTAAGCAACAGTCATCAGAAATTTCCTTTTATCACTCCCTGCACTGGAACACTGTAGTTCTAAGGGTTGTACACTTATATTTTATGTGTCATTTCATTAAGAGAAAGAAAATATTTTCTATATGATGTACCCTCATGTGGTAATACTTATAAGGCAAAGTCTGTTGACTGATGGTTAAGTTACAGATGACCAGCTATCTGTTTGTCTATGGGAAAAAGAGAATTAACTACATGTATTAAATTGGAAATGGAATAACTTTTCAAGAACTAGAACACTCAGTAATAAATAATGCTTCTTAGCATAATTTTCTAAACGTCCACATTGACTCAGTAAACCCATTTCCTTAAACTGATTGGTGATATGGACCAACTGCACAAACTGGTACAAATGGCAGTGTTAGCAAGATCAAAAGCCTTTCACACCAGTATACTCCTGACTTATTAGGAAGAACCCATAATCCTTCTCTCCATTGAACAAACAACATGAATAGTAATAAAAGAAGCACTAAAAAAATCATAGAAGAAGGAATTTATCACATCTCTAACTATTCCTAACTCTGTGTCAGAGCCAAGAGGGCACAAGTCTCCAGTCACTTTTTAGACAAATTGTCTCTAAAGCAGTTCAAGGGTTTCGCTTTAATATCTACACTGATGAAACTTTATATTATTTTTACATTGATGAAATGTTATAAAGAAAATGGGTATTTTGTGGAAATTTTGATTTTTTACTATTTGGTTAATTAAGATCAGAAGTTCTGAAAGAAAATTTTGATTTTCTTTATTTTTTTGAGCGAATAAAACCCCTTTCAGTAACTGCTGGATTTTTTACTCCTTGTTGTGTGCTCAACAGCTGTGTAAGCTCAGAGGAGTTAAGTAAGGTTTTATTAGCAGATTTTAGGCACCGTTTCAAAGACATCTAATGATTACTTGAGGATAGGGCCAAAGGTCCTCATTAAAAAAAAGATAAAAAGTTATTAATATGCTGCATTGGAAAACTCTCAATCTCATGCCTTGCTGCTTTCACCTGAGGAAAAGCTGGTCATTTCCGTGACTTTTCCTGTTTCTCTTGTGTCTCATAAAAGGACCTGCTAAATGAAAAATGTTATTAAATGAGAAAGTTTAAATGGAATCTAGTCAGCCTGTTTCTGACTTCCGATGAAGAAAATTTGCTTCTCAGAATCTAATAAGGAGTATTAGCCCCCTCTTGTGGAAAACCGCCTTTGTTCCTCCAACCTTTTAATGGTGAATGCTACTGAAAGTATATGCAACATATCAAACAACATGGGTGTCAGTGGATTACAAAAAGATGAGAAAGAAAATTAAATGTTGTATAGTTTGTCCACAATCGTTATATATATATATATATATATATATATCCAACTAACACTAACTAACTGCTTGAGTATCCTTTTGTGTGTAAGATCAGGAATGCATTTCAGTCACGTTATTTTCAGTCCTTTCCTTGCAAAGATTTTGCTGTGCTGCTGACTGCCTGGAGCTGGTGGAACCACAGGTGAGATTTATCCCTTTGGAGTTCTTTTGAAAAGAATAACTTTTCAAACCGTCTCCTCTGAAATGAGAAAAGGGGAATGGGAATAATATTTTATTAATTAGAATGTTTACTTTCTGTTTATTATAAAATCTACTGGTTAGGTGGAATGAAAGTTGAAGTTTAAGGCATTTCTGTCAAAAACACTGAAGAAAATTTCTTTTGATGAAAAAAGTGGTGTTGCATTAAAATACGTAGTGTAAATACCATTTACTGAAAAGGTATTTAATCTAAGATTCAGAGGAGTTAAACTAAATATATACTGCTGTCTCAAAACAACAAAGCAGAAAAATCTTATTGCCAGCTCCTTCCAACAAGGACATAGTAATTTAGGACAGTGTAAGCACTTTTAAGAGAATTTCGCTTGTGGTTGGATTGGTATTTGGAAATACACCTTACGGTGCTCTGCTCAGTCATATGATGTAATAAGATTAGTAAGGATTTCAGACACTGAAGAACAGCGTTCTGGATCTCATATTTTACAATTAAAGAATGTAAACTGCAAACATCACACTAAGAGTTTACTTTGGGAGGAGCCCAATCTTAACCGATAGCAGTGCGTAAATGGCCCTATTTCTCTGGGATGTAGTCTTGCAAAACTCAGTTGAATTGCAGTGAACATTTCAATAAAAAGCACAATGTAAAATGTAATCCAACTGATGGTTCCATGTTAGATAGATGAAATTTAATATATGAATGTTTTATTTTTCATGTATTTACAGCAATTCATCCCTACTCAGTAATTTGTGAGCTGACCACTTTTAGTCTCTTTCTCTAGCAAGGTCATTATTTTTGTGGTTGTTACAGGGGTCTCTTCTTTGTGTTTCAAGTTCAATCGATCTATTCTAAATATCAACAATTAGAATTATGCATTGTATACTAAATATAGTTTCACTGGAGCCTTCTACAATACATTACTCTTCTTTGGTAAATAATATGACAGAGGACTGGCAAATTAGATTTGCCTTTGGCTGTAAACTGTTGACATGAAACCAACATTACATTCTGAGATCAGCTGGCAGTTTTTTCTCCTTTACAGTGCTCCTACAAAGTTTCAAGGTTGTGTAAGGTTTTTTGTTATTAATCCCCAAGCACACAGCCTTATATTTCAGTTCACAGTAAGTTTCTGTCCACTTGTTTTGCAGTTCTGAACTATTATAAATCAAACTCAATACTTTACTAAATTTGAATGAAAAGTAAGTTCTGTTTCAAAATAAATAACTTACCTATGACAGGAGCTTTCTTTTATAGCATCATCTTTTCTAATTTCTGTAGTTTACATACTTAATTTATAATGCTGTTCTTATTATTCTATTACTAACATTAGATACAGATAAATCTATAAACTGTACAATGAGAAAAGTTCCTCAGAGACATATCCATGTAAAATTCTATTGGACTGAAGGAGACATTTCATAAGCAGAGCAGAAAATGTAGCCCGATTAAGACTACAAGGGAGTACTGGTAAGGATTACACGATAGAGCAATAATGTGATAAGGATTTCTATTTTATTTTCAGTTTGCAACCATATTGTGTGTCAGAGAACATCTTTGTTTATAGTAAAACGTGGGTGATTTGATATGTACACACATAAATATACTTCCCCTCCATAAACATGCATTCCAATCACATATCGGCAATGACATACACATGCTGCTGCTGCTGCTTATAGAAAAAACTTCCACAGCATCACAAGTCTCCTTTGGTTGTTGACTTCCAGCCTTCCCCCCCCCCCCACCCCCCCCCCCCCCCCCACCCCAAAACACAAAAAAAAATTTTTTACGAATCTATAAAATTATATTTTAAATTAAAAAAAAAAATCTTGTTAAAAATGTAGAA
>JAOXNV010024883.1:0-16968 GCA_028565915.1 Momotus momota
GCAGGTCATACCACGCTGGACAGCGACCCCTTAGCAGTAAGACGTATAGTAGTAGAACAGCGCGGCAACGCTTTGTCGGCCAGCCAAGGGTTTTTCGGCATTGTCTTTTCAAGTTTTGCCTCACGTCGTCTACTTCAGCTTCAGCCTGAACGTGGCTGAGCCTCGTCCGTCACATGGTGCACTTGTGCTAATCGAAGAACAAAGAGGAACCGATCTGCGTTCTTGATGGACTTAGATAGCAGAAGTACGGCCCCTCGGCAGTTCCTCTGCTTACTCTTGCCATCAGCCCACCGCAGCAGCATTTAAGTAGACTTGACATGTGGTGTGGAGCGAAGAATGTTTCCCCATTTCACAGCAGAACGGTTAGCGTTCCTTACTTGTAGTTGATGGCCATTCGCTAGTAGTGTCTTTTTGCAGACAACAAATTAGACCGAACAGCGTGTCATCCGAACCTGGAACTTCCGTGGTCGCCGTCTAAGCAGAGAAGTCAACAAATAATGAGCAAATGCCCCCGCACACACCTGCTCTCAATCAACTCGATGGGTGTCGCTCTGCCACCAAAACAAATTCTGCCCATCCCCGCATCAAATCTGTGTAATGCAGTCCTCTCACGATTCCTGTAGATGTGACATTCCCATTAAGCAGATCAATATTCAGAAAGAAGGCCCACTTCCACGTCGCTTACTCAGTCTCTGCTTGTCCACGAATTCGACTTTCTCAGAGACGACCTCGCCGGTGAGAGGTTCTAACCTTTTTTAGCGTTCAAAGCCCACGACTCTCAGTCACATGCGAACAACGTGCGTCAAAGTTTGTCTCCTCGAAATTTGCAGTTTTGCTACGCTTTAGGGACTTCAACACGGACAGTAGTGAACTCGAGCGACATGACACAGTCAGTTGTCTCTGACTGTCACGTTAAATGAAATCTAGGAACATCTTGTGATCACGAGGTGCACCTCGTTCATGTGCTGCGGAAGTCTCTGAACCTCCTGCGTCATCGGACCGGCCAGAGAGAACTATCAACCTAAACCTCTTGGAGGGAGAGTCAATAGTATCAGTCCCTTTACGATGAGCTTTATTATCGAAAGTACGTCGCCGTTTCAGTGCGGTGCGCAGTTTGCGAAAAGAGCCGACCCCACGCGGTCCGACGCATCGTAGCGCTTCCACAGTTGGTTCTTGTTTTCAGGAAGAACGAACAACAAGTGTGTACGCGCTCCCGCATACAGTCACGTCAGCCGCTTCGACGATGTAGTTTTGTCTCGATGGCTCCAAAGTACTTTTCTTGACGGAATCGAAAAGCTTACAGCTGCGTGCGAAACCCATACTGCCACTAAGCTCCAGATCAGTTGTCGAAATCTGTCTCTATCGTGTGGGAACAGTTCAAATAGATTACGGCACCACAGCCTCTCAAAGCCTGAAAATACGACTCCGGCACAATGACGTCCTGAACGCATCTTGGGTCTCCACGCCTCATCTTTTTATACGTCATCAGGAGGTCTTGGTGCGTGAGAAGTGAACGCAAGCCATTACGCACATTGACTGTCGCGTGCCGAAGAACACTGGAGCAGCGCGCTAGGCACAGGAGGCCTTGATAGTCAGCGAGTCCATACTTCGTTACGTCTGGTAAGTCTATTCACCTTCTTTGAAATACTATGCTTTTTTTATCCTTTTCGGCCAATGCAAGATTCCAAAGGCTGTGTCAGCAACGCGACCAGCTGTGTGTTTAATTAAGAAACGGTACCGTAGCAGAGATCTGTAGAGCAGACGGCGCCGTCCCTTACGACCGTCGTAAGAGACCAGGAGATAGTTGGGGTAATATTGCACTCCTCAGGTATGCTGTATCGATGAAGAGTAGGTTGACACCCAATAGAAGTTGTGCATCCGTCCCCATTATCAGCGTTGCATCTCGAAGATTCAAGAACACAGTTGCTTCCGAAGACTATTATTGGCTAGCGAGCGGAGGTCGCTTTTCTTGGAGTTCCTTTACAAGCTGTGTGATGAAAATCAGTAAAACAGTACTCCACCCATCTCTGGATGCCTACACCACGGTGCCATGGCTCAGAGGGGAGTCGTGTACCAAGGGAATTTTGCACGACATTCCTGCGCAATAAGGTGGCAGACGATCTGCGACAAATAGAGGACATTCGGCCCCTTCGATATATACAGACATACAAGATAAACGAATATACAGTCCGTGATCCCTTTTCCAGTTGGGGAGCTTCTTGCCCCTAAAAATCGGTCTCCCTCTGTTGTCCACAATGGATTGTTCTCAAGAGAAAACAACTGCTGTGAATAGTTCTGATCGTACTAGATATCTTCCAAGAGCTCCACTGCTGCAGCGACAACATGTTGCGGACACACGGCGGTTTTGCGGGAGCCTTCCGCGTACAAGAGCCAGGGAAAAAGCCCGTTCCTCTCCTCGAGGCATCAGCGCACTTATGCTTCATCTGATGAAGCTCTCATTACAACACTGTACCAAAAGCCTGTTGTCCACCCCGCTTACTGAAAACTCTTGATTATAGCTTCAGATTTTTTTCCGGAGCCGTCGTGTGCTGATGAAACCTCTGGTATTCGTAACTTTTACCAGACGTCAAGAACTGTCAGGTGTCCGCTGCCTAAAAGTGTCACGTGTTCTAAAGACGACACTGTGCTGCAAGGGATGGACAGCGGAAATCTGTGTAGGCTTCCCGAGTTCCGTTGTCTTTTTGATGTGGAGCTACCCCCTTCTAAAACAATTTACAATGGGTGGACCAGTCATTACAAAGGAAGGTGAACCTACTGCATCGTTCAACAGTAGAACAGTGGTGCTCACAGGCCCATTTCCGTCGTGTCAGAAGATACCATCCTCATTTTCGCCATATGTGACAGTCGCTAGGTTTCAAATCTGGGGCCCTTCTGCAGACACAAGTCAAGCAAACGGACAAGTGATGCTCGAAACAGTCTGCCTAAGGACGAGGGTTTACAGGCACTGCCTAAACCCGTTTTCGTAGGGCCGACTCCCTGCAGTAAACGACCACCAAAGTGAGTGCGGCCTATAACGTGTTTCTTCAGCTTCAAAGTAATGTGGTGCTGCTGGAGGAACATTTCAGTTCCAGCATGAAGCGGATATGTTGGTGGAACCCGGGACCCCGCGTGAGGTACTTCTGCCGTCGAGACAACAATGAAAAATGGATCCCGCTGTCGCATTTGTATGCTTGCACGTGACGACGTTCTATACATTTGCCGTCGGCGTCTTTTTGCCATTCAACAGACTTAGTGCACACGTCCCACTCAAGGACGCTTTGTCAAACGACCCGTTCTACGATGCTGCAGAAGAGGCCATCTCTGCACACATACAAATAACGGGATTTGAAATTCCAGGCCAAGAAGACTTTTTTTTTCCTCGTGGAGTAGTGGCCATCGCACGAAAGCTGACGCTGGCGTCGATGAATTGGCAAGAGGCCTGAACTGTTTCCGAAACTCCAGCGCTCGTCAAAACCTTTTGGTTGCTTGGTCTCCATGGCATGTGTTTGCCTAGCTGAAAACGAGGCTGCAGCGCAGTACAATTGAAAAAGGAAATGCACACGCATGGAGGCTAGAGCACTCTGTGATATTCTCAATTCCAGAACGAGAACAACATTCCTGGCAACCTGTGGATACAGTAGCAATTTTCTCTTCTCATTGATTTCAACGAGGAAGGCCTCAATCTATATTACCTCGAGTGTGAGCAACACACTACAAGTTTGAGCCTTCTTATGTCGCTTTTTATTTTGACAGCATTCCTGCGCAACAGGTACTCATGCAATTGGTTTCGTGTGCAGCCTCGCAGAGGTCCGCAATTTCAGTATTTCCAATGACAACTCTGGAAGTTTTTCACCACCTTTTTTTCCAGGCATGTATATTCTGCCCTAATCTGGATCTTCTTTCTCTAAATCACATCTATGTAAGAACACAAATCGGTGGTGGACCGACAATCGCGAGTTTTGCCTCGATCGTAACGTCCTGGTTTAACGCTTTACGGCTATCCTGACACATGCACGGAACGTCGTGTCTCACTGCGGCTATTTCGTGTTCTCCTGTGGACACGAGCGAATGAGGCTTTGGATTATGAACAAATGACGAAAGCCTATCGTATCCTTTCTCGTGTCATCTTTTGTGCAAAGTAGTACCACAATCCGTGCTAAAAGATGCTCGTCAGCCGAGGTACGACATATCACGTTTTTAGGGCTACTTCCGCTGGAAACATGGGTTGGGATACAACGGAATCGCCTTTACACGTGCTCCAGGTCCTCTCGATTTCTGCTTGAGGCTTCCAACACATTTGCACACACCTCGACCAGCTGCTTCTGTTTTGAATCTTACCACGGGGGCCTCCTGCGACTCGGTCGTTCCATCTCTCCCGCTTGCGCCGAAGACAGGAACCCCCAGTGTATCCAGCCTATTGCAATACGTGAGACGGTGACGTACGCAACGCCGTTGCTACAGAAACTAGTTTGAAGAATTCTATATATACGTGTGTAGTGGTATTCTTTGCCGTCTCGACTGAACCCACCAGGAGTTTTCCTGTGGTGGATGACGTAAAACCGACGGTGTTCCAAAGCTCACATTATGAAACTTAGTCTACCGTTCAAGAGTGACTGTTTCACTTTCTGCAGTTCCTTAGCTGCAGCAGTGTAGTGCATGCCCACAGTAGTCTTTCCTTCCCTTCCTCACTGATTAACGGAAAGAGTTGTTTAATGTCCCTTCAGTTCGACAATAATCGTAGAGACCACTAGGCCCGTCTGCCATGAGCAACCTAGCGAACGCAACCCTGCACAATCTCCCAGTTAAAATAACAGTGATTTTTTACTGCCTGCAAGTTGTAGGTCCGTTGCTCCCCGAGTCGGACGTCGTCATGGAGGTTGACGTCTCGTGCTTGTACGTGTTGTCTTCTTCACCGTCACACCAGCGGACGAAGACACAAAGGGGGAAGCCCACCTCCTCCAAAATTACCAATCCTTCACCAGGGCCTACCTTTGTCGTTTGCACACTTTGGATTATAGTTGCGATGAGTCAGTGAAGGCTCTTGAGACTTCAATTTCAGCCAGCCTCAGCCTCAAAGTGGACTAATGCTTTACGTTAACGGACTGCGGATTCTTGATGCAGATGGCTGCACGTCCCGTCAGCTGGGCGCTTATGTCAGCGGTCATCAAAAGAGGATCCTTTTCACGCAGAGTGGTGGAGGTGGTTTTGCTGCGCAGATGCCTATCGTTCTGTGGCATACACGACCTGAATGCTGTTCTCGACGCGTAAATTTGTAGGTCACCGAGCAGGCGAAGCAGCGTAGCATCTTAGCCATACGGATTTACTGTCTCCCAGTGTCGGCCGCATTCTCTCGTTTCCTCAGAATTTGTGGCTTTATGCAAGGCAGCGATGCGCGTGACGTCTGGAGCCTCGAGTGGTTTTTGAGCGTTCCGTCAGCACAGGTGCAGGGGCAAACCCACATCCTATTCACGGTGCTGGTAGCATGCCTAGAAGATATCGTGGAGGCTTGGGAGTGGAACTCGGTCTCGACAGTGGCACCACCAAAGCAAATCCACGCGGACCAAAACCGTTTCACTGCAATAGTTGGAGGAACATTAATTTTGATGCAGAGATTGTTCCTTTCACACTGCTAACATTTGTTATTTCCACCCTCCGTGTTTCTGCTGTCATGCTGACGGAGACCGTATTGGCGGGTGAAAGTGCCTCACGGGACTTTTCCAAAGCGAAGCCACAGTTGTACACGACATCAAGGCAGAAGTGTTAACAGAGAACGGCAAGTGCTGCTTCGAACCCTCCAGCGGAGTGAGACGCTAACAGTACGCTCCCTTTGTCTTCCTGAAGTATCTCACATATCTCCTTGACTGAGTTTCGAAACCGCCTCTGTCGCTGGAGGAGATCCCCGGAAAGAAAACAGCACCAGATCACGGCAGGTCGGCAGCGCGGCTGTGACAGTTACGTTACGCTATGTTGCACTCAGGCTTGAATACTCAGCGGAGCGTCCAAAGCTGCAAAAGCGCCTCACACCCAGACACCAGCACCTCCAGCTGCGCTTTTCAACGCTATTACACCTGGTACCTCAACACATCTAAGACAAGACGGAGACCTAGCAGTGCACAGTGCTAGCAAATTGTACGTCTTTGTGTTCGTACCCCCCTGTTTTGACGATCGATCCTCTGCAGTTAAACTGTGTTCGTTCAGCACACCGTCTTGCACGTTGGTAGTTCTACGTTGCAAGTGGCAGCCCGTCAGGACAAAGAGCCTCTCCTCCTCTGGAAACCCTCATCTCCTGCTCATTATCGGGCAGTGCTTAGCTTCAAAACAAAGGTGGAGTCGACCTCGTTCAGTGGTTTTTTCTCGCAGGCTACACGACGTAAAAGGCAACGTTTCCTTCGTCCCAACAGAACGTCATCTGCTGTATCGCGTAAGACGGTGTCGAGCAGAATGTGGTACTGCAGATTCTTCCCGTTTCCCCGATGAGGATGCAGGTCACTGCACTGCACCGCTCACAGCTACGGTCCGGCTGGCCGACTGGGTAGTTCTCCCGGCTGCTTTTTAGCAACGTATGCAAAAGAGGTTCCCCTCCCCTTGCCCCAGAGTCTCTGTGCAGACCACAGGATGGGGTTTCCCCTTTGAAATGATGTACCAGACATATGGGAACACGAGAAGTCAGCTTTAAAAATGACACATCTGCCGCAGATCCGTCACGTGAGGAAATGTTCGGCGAGTCTGCAGGGATGAGGCGTGAACTCTGGAACTTTCCTTTCCTCAGCGCATCACAATATACCGTCCCATCCACTAAATCATTAGCGTAGGCCAAGGCACTCTCACGTGCCAACACCTTTTATCATGTGTCGGGGTCAATTCTACCTAGTTTAACAGAGTGGGCGTACGAAGTAAGAAGCATAGTTTCCTGTTCCACATGGGGAATAACCCGTCGCAGCATGTCCGTGCTCCCGTAAACACAACACCAGTATCTGGTATGTGCTTTTCAAAGAATAGTTTCAACTGTATTCGCGATGAGATCATTGCCACCGAAGGTCTATACCTCACAACAGAACAGTAAGCGCGAGACACATTCGACTACACAGGCGATTGCACTGTATACTGCAGGCGAATCAGAATTCGCTCACTTCATTGTCCCTGTTTTCGCTGTCCGATTGAATGTGCTGAACTAATCAAATCAATTACTACCCCAAGGAACATCAGCTCAGCAGTGAAATTCGAATTTCTATACTTGTGCGCTCAGCCTTTCCGACGGTTGTCCCCAATGTGTCGCCTTGCGATTGGTGTTCCCATAAAGGGATCTCCGTTATAGTGGTTGCAGAGGGTGCCACACGCTGAGGTCCATTTGTAGGGCCGAATATTTTGAAAGAACATGTTTCGCCCTCTTCTCTCTATGGCAACGGGGAACATGCTTACAGAGAGGGTGTTAATAGAATTTGCAGCTTTCACCCGACACCTTTTACCGATTACAGCGCAGTGAAGCTGCACCCGCACTGGTAAAATGGTGAAGGCATGACCGCAGTCGGAGACGGTTTTCAAGTTAAGAACGCTGCGTCTCTTGCGTCCGCTTTCACGGAGTACTACGAAGCCGCTTATCTGACATCGGTGCACTTCTTCGACCCGTCTACCCAAGGTTTCCAGTCTTCTGTTGTGTCCCAGGTGGGGCCTGTTGACCAACTTAAGTCTCGCCTGGCACAAACATCGATTGCGCTTTGACTCTCCTGCAGCAAAACAGCGGCGTGAACGGTATCCACATCGGTTCTCGAACACCAGTTGAATACCTAGAACCATGTACACGAAAAGCAGGGAACAAGCTCAAAAGGGTCGCTTGCACGATTGACGCCAAGACAGCTTTGATTCGTCGTTAACGACGGCGGCACAGTAGACGGCCTGGGACACTAACGCAGTCCTCTCAGCGCCTAGATGTAAAACAGCGGGTCGAAATACCCAGAAACACCGAATTTGTGACGCTACGCTGGCTGTTGGAGTTCGTTGCTGTTTTGTCCACGTATTTCAGTGCCCATTTTCTCCGCTCGCAATTTCCGAGAGTTGAGACCGTGTTTCAGTGCACGCCTCTGTATCGGTTCGCCCTCCGTCGGCAGGCCCAATTTCACGTGGATTCATGATTTGGAAGGATTACCACTGATTTTTCCCTGTACCGAACCCGTCGCACCAAATGTCTAGAATGCATTTACAAAATGCTTGCAGATAAACTTTTTCGAGCTTCCCCGTGTTGCAACAGGCAAAGGCAAGATTTACACGTTGGGTTCCGCCTATACGATAGCTCTAATATACAACGTATTCTTCAGCTTGCGGTTGTAGTAGTTCCTGGCAACCCCATGTTGCAGAGCGCCACACACAGTGTCTCTGGGATTTCGTCTGTCTTTCGCAGTTCACTGCATCTCTGCAGTGCTGATTTCATGGAGAAAAACCGAAAGAAGAACGACGCAATAATGAGACCAAAGGCCTCACCTCGAGGCACGCACATCAAGGCCCGCTGCATTCTGCTTTCTTCACTGATTGTTCGTAAGAAGGCCAGGAAAAAGAGAAGAACGGGAGAGAAGAGGAAATTTGGCAGGACTGCAAGCCTGCTTCATACCTATGCCAACTCCATATTGAAATTCTGCCTCGCGAAGCGTGCAGGGTGAGCGACTCCATTGCCTGCTGTTATCCCTGTAGATTGTAACATTCCTCTTGAACTCATGAACGTCGAATTTATCAAGCGCGTGTGAAGCAGAAGACCGCCCAGTTCAAACCCTCTAGGTTGCCGTTTCCATTACTACACCGTCTTTTTAGCCACCAGCTTAGCGCGCGTCGCTACTATTGTTACAGAAATTGCAGTATTCTGGGATGCTCCGTGAACGAGTTTGTGCGCAAGGTAGCGAGACGAACGTTTGCGCTGACGCCTCCGGCAAAGTCTAGGTATTCCTCACAATCAACCTAGGCAGGTGGCCTTCAGAGTCACGCGCGACATCCCAGCAGATCCCCAAGCTTCTTCCACGTCGGTGGCCGCAACCATTTTGTGCCGGTATTCACCCACGAACTCACGCCTGTTATCGTCAGCAAGTATGAGGACTGGCGAGACATGTTTGAGGTCAACAATACATCAGGAGAAGACAGATCTGAAGTAGACGCTTGATGCCTAGGCAGGAATTTGAAGTAAACCTGCTCTCCTTAAATACCGTCAACGAAATATAGATGATTCCGAATGCCTTCCTAGGAAGACTCAACCGCTGGTTGCAACGGCAGATCGTCTCACAGAAAGAGCGCTTCGTTTGAAGTCACGCAGTGTCCCAGGAGAACTGAACGTGTCACGATGGTTGCCTCGCAGAATAGGGTGCGACAAGGCTGTAAGAGAGCCCAGGCAGACAAAACATGAATTCGAACTGCAGAATGAAAAATCGAACATTGCTGTGTTCCTAAGAAATGGTTCCGTACAGGCTTCGCCTTGTCAGCTGCCAAGTAATTAAACGGTTGCATTGTGGCCTGCCTTGCATGCTGTAGGTAGCGGGCTACGCACCGTCTCCTGTGTTGCATCGAGAATCCTCACAGGCAAGTATGCGCATTGACACGAAATTGCGACCTGCATGGAATCTCCTGCACGATGCGAAATCTGCCGCTCCTGGGGGCAGACGTATAAACACTTTGTAGCATGTTTTAGAAGGCAACTGCAGCCGAGGACGCAGCTCCAGGTGACCCGAGAACAATGTAGGATAGTCGACTTCTGTAACCGTGGAAGGAGGAGGCGCATCAGTCGCTGGTTAGATGAACGCGTTTTCTATTCATCCGCAAATTCGTATGCAATCTGTGTCAACAACCTGTGCTGTACAGCTAGAGCTGCCCAATACTTTGCCTCACTTACAGCTCTTTTAGATTGAGACGGCCGGAATTCCAGAGTTCCTCTCACTAATTTTCGGCACTGCCTGGAGTTTTAAAACCTTCGCATGTTGAAGAATCCCACCTCGTGCGCCTCCGCTGTCTTTCTAGAATTATCAAGTGCACCGTCTCGTGTACGTCCGAATCGTTTTACACAGGGATAGCCTCTGGCCAGTCTCCTTTTTCAAAACCACTCCTCAAGAAATCAGTCAAACGGGCGAGGAAGACGCATCCGCGTAAGGCTGAGGGGAACGCGTGGAATGCAAGGCACCTGTGGTTTTCACTCGCTTTAGCCTAGACCGTGCTTGAGAGGCAAAAACGCCCGCTCCGCTACCGTGCGGATCACGTCAGAAACGCACGGTTGGACCACACGTACATCATCTTCATCTCCGGAGGGCGGATGGGCTCTCGAGCACAACAAGAATGAATGTGGAAGCATACGTCCATACCGAAACACAAACGTCCGCGTGTGCCTTATTCTAGACTAGCTTCTTGCAGCCAATGAAGACACTGAACTATACATCATTCTGCACAATCTCCCCCGCTTCCAGGTGAGCTACACATGTGCTCTTGCAGTCGGAGCCTGTCGTTCATTGTGACGTTGCCCACATACTCCTGCCAATCTGACGTTCTTCTCTATGTTTCCACCCATCTCACCTCCGCCTACCCAGTGTTAGGTCACCGCATTCCCTCAATGATTATCCGCCAACGACACCTTTAAAATCGTTATGTCCTCGCACGTACATGTTCCTAACAGCGCGAGCCGTTGTGTTGGAATTGCAACACAAATTGTACCACTGTGACTCTTCAACGCTGGACACTATTTCCTACTTCACGCTACAGCCGCATACAATCATTGTCATTACATCATCTCATTGTTGGTCTACTGTCGGCATCAAAGACGTGAATAGAGCTCTTCAATCTCTGTTCTTCAAGGCGATGGCAAGAATCCCCTCTTTTTAAGAAAAACTGCAAAATTCCTGCTTGAATGCACCTGGAAGATCTCTGGTCACGGGCTGACGCACGCAGCTCGCATCCGCGAACCCGGGCCTGCACGTAAATCCGCGAGGAATGGTGGCGCTCGGCTGTCGCTTGACGTCGGTGCTCGAGCCCCACCTTGTAGAGGTCGAAGGGCGAATGCTGGGCTGTGGCGTTCATCAGCTAGAATGCACAAGCAGGCTACACTGCGCCACTAACATGACGCCACGCGAGGCAGCTGAACATGTCAAAACAGCTTTATAGTTCGCGTGAACACGTCCCGGAGAAAAAGTGCATCATGTCGGCGCCAGAGACTGTATAACCCAACTCCAGAGACGCGGTCGTACAAGCTGTACAAGGAAAGTGAAACGCTCTTGAACTCGTGTGTAACTTCGCTCCTTCTGGTCAAAAATGTGCAACAATGCAATTCACCGTGCCAGCTCGTCGCTATCGTGTAGATGCGGTAGAATCGAAGGCGCAAAAGCCAGCGCCCTTGTCCAACAAAAGCCCCCGTGTGTTGGAGTGTTGTGCCGCCGTCAGACGGGAAGGCTCCTCGGCCGGTGTCCTCACGTTCGTGGTCGTGAAATGCTGCCTCGTGCTCTATTCCGAAACACGAGGGCGGAAATTCAACTGCAACGCTGTCTGCACGAAGCTTGATTCTTGTTGGACCTCAGTTCAACCTTGGAGGAACTCGTTTCTCGCTAGCGCCTGTAGTACGACTATTCCCTTTTTTAACTCTCAAGTCACCTGCTTCGCCGAATGCCACCTTGGCATCTAACCATATATAGAACTTCACTAACCTTGCTGGCAGGGACGACAACCCTGACAAACCCAGCTCCTGACACGTATCACGTAACGCAAGATGAGAAGATATAGCACGAAAGCAGTGCAGCGGTCAGTTGTTCGACAACGTGTAATGGCGGAAGCTCTCGGGTATCGAGGAAAGCAGTGCTAGTCTCTCAGTTGTTCGAGACTCCCCTGTGTTGCCGTGTAGACGCCGCAGCAGGCCGGGTGCCGCGGTGAGACCCTGGGGAGGGAAGGTGACTCGTAGTCAATGTTTTAGTTGTAGCCATTACAGGAGAATATTGTTGACACCGATTGTTCGGACACATCTAGACGCAGCCGCTGTGGCAGATAAAAAACGGAAGAATTTTTCATATCTTGAAGAGATTGACGACAGTGGGCCGGTCCTGAAGTGAACGACTTTCTCCAGATTCCGTTTCACTCAGTATTTTCCTGAGCCAAGTTTGAATGCTCCAGCGCGTATGCAGGAGCACGACCGGCCGACGAAGAGTACCGTTTCTCACGTCCAGTTGCGGTGTCGATACACGTGAGCAAAAAGTAACGCCACACAACACAGGTGACTTTTGTTGCACTGCATTCAGTTTTCACACCGTGTCCAGCAAACCCTGACAAATATTCATCGTCTTTGCTTGGGGGCCCCATGGCTGCCGTCTGGTTTGCCTAGTCCGCTTCTAAGCTGCTCTAGTTGCCTTGTGTGGTTGATTCGGAGCAGGGTACTATCTCGTCGACAGTAAAGCTTATCTACCGCTGGCGAAAGAAGTAGAGGAAAACGCGCCACAGCTGCAGCGGGGACATTAACAGAACCCGCCACCCTGTCCTGCCAACGCAATATTACAGTACGCACCAAACGTATGCAAAACTCCACAGCGCCCAAACCTACGAAGTGTTGATGGCCCGTGTGGCCATTTGGTGTACAAATAATTGCAACCCGTCAACAGCCAGCATTCCGCATTACAGAACAAATATGGGGATGTGTCCCCAAACGGGTAGAATGCAAAGTGAGAGGGTATTACGTTCCTTCGTACCCCCTCCACGGGGCGTACTGTCCTCTGGTAAAATAGCCGAACTCAAGACTCTCTGACCGGACAACGTTTGAGGTCAGCACTCACCGGCCGCCGGTAGCTTTCGGGGGCTTGGACGACCCTTGAAATGAATCCTACAAGCCTCCTGACCTGTCACCTGCCCTGCGACACATTAGGAAAACCGTCTACGCAGCGCTCACTGCGGGTTGTCACTCCGTGAACTGTCGTGGGCCATGCGTGGTGCACCTCTTGAAATTGGGAAGGCAACAGAAGTTTGTGTTTTCCTCGTTTCTTACTGAGTGACAGAGCGTTGTGCCGGCAAACAAAATAGAACAGAACTAGTTTTACTGCTTTTGATTCTTGTATCTGACGGTTGTATCATATAACGTATTCCCTCTGATCTGATTGCTTTCACCGACAGAAGGTCTTTTCTTGCAACAGTATGTGTTACTCGTCTGCGTTCACCCGCCCGGCCTGGCCTCCTAGAAATCGGCACGAATAGAGGCGAGCCACCAGTCCGACGGACCCAGACACAAAAACCACCCATTTCGCTTGTACATAGGATCCCGCGAGTCTAAGCGCATCTGGCAGGTTGTACGACATACGACTGCGCGGCTGGGGTGTCATCGGCAGCTGCAATTCGAGCTTTTGTTTGTCCTGAATTCTGGTAGCAGTGCCGAACAATGGAGTACCTTGTGTCGTCAGAAGTCCTACTTCAAACACGCTGCTGCAGCGGCCACGGGACATCAGGATCTGCAAGGGTATGACTGGTATCTCCCACTCTCGGTACAGTGCCACTGCCTTTCTGGTCACGACTCTTTCGTGGTCTTCGAACGATCTCACCCCCAGCTTGAGCGACACTGTCGAGTACTCTACCACGGAGGGACATCCTGTCCTGCACCTTGCAGCTCTATAGAAAGTACTCGACTGCTTTTGACTGTATACGTCTGAGTTGTATTCTCGGATTTTCTCTGCCACAGAAAATAATGTACATAAAGAACTCACTGTTGAATCGGCCCGCTCAGATTTGCAGGGCACATCCCAGGTGATGGTTCTGCGCTGCGCAGAACGTATACGAACATCGTCTGACGCTCCAGCGCGGGGTCCTAAACCTAAGTGACTACAATGGACCATTGAAGGTTACAAAGAACAAAGGTCGCGTTGTAGAGTCCAGCAGCCTGCACACGTTATCATTTTGAAAACCAAATTATTGACCCGTACGTCCTTCCGCCGGTGAATGCGGAAAAAACCGGTCATCCTGCTAATACGTAAATTGTTGCGTTACACAGAGTACGAAATTTAGGTTTCGGTGACCTTAACGGCGCGCCAGTGTCGCTCTCTGTTCCCGGAAGAAGTAAAACCACGCATTCGTGCTTTCTGCGCCTTGACACAGGCCCGCTATCCAGCAGAATTAGGGCATGCACCCCAATGGATAAGACGTGGTCAAACCTTGTGGTTTGTTAGTGTTCACGACGCTTTCTATACCTCTTGTACACAACAGACGTGTGCGTAGAAACATTTGTGTAATCCGTTGCTGACGTGGAACTCATTACGAAGTAGGACACTGATATGTAAGAGAAGCTCGAGCTGGCGACAGGGCTGATTGCAACGAGGATTCCGTTCTTACATTCATGTGAATTTCAAGAGATCTTCAGGATGTATCAAGACTATTCGCATTCGTAGCCACACAGTAGTAGTTGAGGATCACCGGGCATTGAATGACGAGCGGATGCAGGGCGATGTCTACAGAATTGATAGCACCTGCTCTCCGAAATATACTTCTGTCACTGAGGCACTATTGCTGCCTCAGACGTTTTTCTCTTTCTGCTTGCTTTTCAACAACTAACTATTTGGTTCTACCTTCGTTTGTCTTTCTCGAATGTTACCCCCCGGGTATTTATCGACCAGAATCGCCCCGGAGCGGCGCGTTCTTCTCCAGCAGGTATAAGCACAGAGTACCGATGTGGAGTTTCCAACATTGTTGAAAGTAATCTTCGTTAGCCTTCCGCATGAAGAGCGTCTTCTTGACGTTGAGGACAAAAGCGAGTCGTTACTCGTGAGGCGGGCAGGTTGATCGCGCGACGTCCCAACGTCACAGGTCTACACGCTGTCCACCGCATAACGATCGTTCACCACTTTTCGATACTCGTGCAGACACAAGGGTCCAAGGCTGGGTCTTGATCATGGTGCGCTCACTCCACCAGATCCACATTTTGAGGCACGCTTGTGCCGTCTCACGAACAAATGATGTTCCTTTGTATATATGATGGCGTTTCGTCTGCGGCATCATCAGGTTAGCGAGGCAAACAGGCTCCGTTCTGCATTGAAAAACTGTTCTGTCCATCGTGATTTGAGATGAAATTTTTGTAGCGGCACGCAAGATGTGCCTTATATAAAATGAATTCGAGGATAAACAACGCGGAGCACCACGGTTACGACCGCGGTGTTATCCGGTATCGGAAGATTTTTGTGGAGATACCCGCTGCTTGATACGTACGCAACACGAATAGGTATACATATCTATGCGATTTATTTTGCGCGTGAATGTTTTTTTGGCCCTCAGGTTCTGAACACAAAGCCGCGGATCGATACGTCGTGGTACTTTTGTCTGTTTTTTTCTTCAACAGAGCGGCGCCTGGTGTCTCAGGCCCCTGGGCTGTCTGTCGTTCAATATCACCCTCTTCTCATCACTTCCTGTTGTATTGTTGTATTGCGTCATTTCGTGGTTGCACGTTAGGCCTTGACGGAACAGTGTCCAAACAGGAAATCTCTGGTTGCGTCGCGTGCCTCTCGTCGGCTCTCCTAGAGGTTGCTTTCCCTGATGGGTGACCTGCAAGGTACCGACTAGCAGAGCCTTCAAGTACGCCGCTCGGCCGGTGGTCACGAGGAGATCGTGCTCTACACAGTGAATGCCCGACATCCCTTTTCCTGCAATTCTGCACTGTAGTGCGTTTGTTCTCGGTGCGGCTTCTCCTGGGTGGACACTGTAGCCGTTGCGCCACTCGGTCGGTCTCCGTGCACACGACGAAGAAAAGGTGTACGCTCACATGCTTTTTCGCTTCCTGCTGCGTATCTCGCGCCGGGTACTTGACAGTGACGGACTTGCTTAGATTTGAAGGCCTGAGGCTGTGTGGGTTTTTCCACCGCCTCGGCAATCTGCACCTGCACATAGGCGTCAGCCGGCGCTGAGCCCACACTCCCTTTGTCGGAGATAGTAGAAGCATTAGCGATGCAACATTTGGGTGTCTATAATCGAGACGAGCTTTTTCCTTCAGAATTTCCACGTCTTGCCTCTACAGCGAAACTCATGAACGGCCCCACAAGTAGCAGAACTCTCTGGCTCAGAAGAAGCGGAAGAGGTCTCTTTTCGTTCCCTGTAGCCTGCCTTTGCAGCATACCATCGATGTGATGTTCAAGGAGCTGTCGGATCAGGCTCTCTGGAGGAACCAACTGCTTGTGCAAGACTGCATATAAGGAGAATTCTCGTTATTTCAGCATGGGACCCCACACAGTAACCGTATATGACGGCACAGAACAGTTCGTACACCACTCCGAAGGCGCGAGCGTGCATCAGATGTGTGAAAATGAATAGAGATGCCCTACAAAGCAGTGTTTGGTTTCTTGAGGTGTCCATGCGCCGACACCCAACGAACGAATATTCCATCGGCGTGGCGGTGTTTGGACTACGTCCTATTGTGCGGCATCCTGGAGGAGAATGTGCAAGAAGACACACCCCTTCAACATTTCACATATGGTATGCGCAGCCGGTCGCTCAAGGCGTTGAGTACCTGCGTCTGAAATCTGCCCGTCCCATTCAACACGCAACACAAAAATCGCCCTGTCTCTGATCCATCCACACAAGGCACAACACACCCCACCTCTCCTTCGAACTCACGATTTCCTAACAGGTGCTGCATCGTCGGGCCTTACAGGAGACGGCTAGCGATCATTGAGGTCGCCGTACCTTCGAACACGCACTGGCTTTGCTGACTGCAAGCACGTCTGCGGCCTTCGCAGCCCGTTTGTGACTCCGATCTTATGGGTGCTGTGTGAGGCATCTGCAGCTCATATATACCGAAGAGGGTTCAATGCTGGGAGTCTTCACACTCAAACATATAATTGACAGGGCTCAGTGCTTGGGGCCAGAGACGCGACTGCTCCCTGCTCATGTTCAGCTTCCCTGGAGTCGGGGGAAACTGGCAGATAGTCGACCAGATGCCAGCGGCTACAGAGTCGCCCGACTCTCGTGCTTGTTGTTTCCGTGGTGTGGCAAAGACAGACCAGT